>BQNB010196986.1:0-11249 GCA_026074375.1 Tanacetum coccineum | reverse complement strand
TTCCTTGATGGCTGCAAGAAACAAGTAAAATCCTCCAACATCATACCAGATTATGCCTGGATAAGTTAATATGCTTTCCTCAAAAAGTTCATGCGTCCCATATTTGACTGTTGTAGTTATCGCTGTTCCTAGAAATTTCCAAGCTATGTCATGATCCACCTTTTCTATAACAGTTTTGCATATACGTTTCACAAGTAGGTTGCTTTGTTCGTGCGTTACTTTGAGATCATGGATATTCTTGATTGTTGGGGCTGCAATTATAAACAATATACGCTATCCAAGGTTAGAGATGATAGTCAACCATTAACAATTGGTGTGATGTATAACGTATAACATACCTATGTACTGAAGGCCCCTCCAAACTCTCGCAGTAAACTGTTAAAAGAGAGAAAGTCAAAAGGGTTGTTAAACCAGTTACTATATATTCTCACATGTATGCATGTCAAAAACACATCGTTGTGGTTGAGACTTGAACAAGAGACAAGTTAGGTAGGTTGATGAGACACTTATGATTTAACTTGAATATGCTAGGCGCGCTACTTAAACTTCCAGATAAAAATAGTCTGTAAAGATATAACATGAACCTACCTTGTTAAAAATTCTTGAAAAAATGTTGACATTAGCAGCTACTTGACTCTTCTTCACAGGTATTACTTGCATCAAACAAAAGAAAACAAATCAAGACCTATCTATAAGATGCTTAATGAAGAGATACGATGGAAGAGGGATTTACATGAATAGATTAAACGACCCCAAAGTCCAAGCTTGCTTCCACTTGGAAAAATTTCTGGCTTGATAGCTAGGACTTGTAAAGCTGTTTCGCCGTTCCTATCATAATCTAGCACTATGTTTGGATGCTTATCAATAATATCTAGCGCCACATCTGCATCATGATATTTAACCCCCTAGGTAATCACTTAAACTAAAAGTGATATAAATGTACACCGTGCCGTTATGACAATATGCGGAAGACAATGTTTGAACTACCCACCGAAGATAAAGTTCACCCATTCTAGATACATGCCTATATTCACATACTTGCTTAAGAACTACAGTAATTAACTAAAACATGCAAAATATAAATATCGAATGTTAGAGTAAATAAAAATTCGGAAAAAGTAACATGCTATAGTTACCGTAGAATCCGGCCATAATTGTGAGAGTAATGAGATCACCACCAGCCCAACCCGCATATGGACTAGTCTCATCCGCATTGTTATCAGGTTGTAAATCTGGAGTCACCGTCAACAAGTACTTAAGTGTATCCTTATTCCCATGCCAAGCAGCCAGTTTTAACGGTGTATTAATTATGATAAGGATTAGGGACTCGAGCCGTATACGGATTCTACTCCACTAAAAGCCTTGCAGCAGTCGTATTTCCAACTTTAGCAGCATAATGCAATGGGTTATTTCCACCGTAACTCGCTACAAACAACTTATCTGGTGCAACCGCAACAATACGTTCCACAAGCTTCTCAACGAAACTATGGGATCCATTTGTTCCCACGGCTATGATCAATGGAGTCTCCCACCAGTAAGTGATTTGCTTGGTCATTAAGTCTGGTTCTTGTTCGAATATTTGGCTTACGGAGTCCCAGTTGTCTTCTAATGCAGCTTTGTATATAGGGAGATCCTTTATTACGTAATTGTATGTCATTTTGAGTTATGAATCAGTTCATCAGCTGAATGTTGATAATATTATGGATTTTGTAGTAAAAATCTGTTTGTATGGATGAAGTCAAGTCAACTAAAAGTCATGTTATAATACAGTATGTATTTGTACTCAGTAAAAACAGTCAACTAAAAGTCATGTTACATATTTGTACTCAGTAAAAACAGTCAACTAAAAGTCATGTACTCATATGGAAGGGATAAATCAAACTCAAGTAGATTGCTGCAATGTGGTCCAACAGCTTATGAGACCCCCCTAAAATAAATATTCTGTACATTTTTGTATGACATTGACAATATAGAGTAGAATTTACTCCATGACAGTGCCACGTGGCAAGCCATAATAGGCCAAGGACGATTTATACAGCTGTTAACAGCCGGATGTGTACTAAGGGACCCTTTATGCCAAGCTCCAAACTCTAAGGGCTATTCTTGCCATATTTTAATAGTTTAGGAGTAAAATTTACAAATATTAGAAGGTCCAAAGCGTAACTTTTTCAATTATAAATAAATACCCTCAATATCATTCTTAATTCTTATTATTCTTATCATCTCTTTACATTTTCATAGCCAAACTTTTGTTATTTTTTTTCTTTGTTTAGTAGTTTAGTTTTAGTTTAATTTTTGTAAAGTTGCCGTCTTATTTAAAAAGTTGTAATTTTTATTTTTAAAGTATTTAAGTTGTTTCAGTACTTTTTATTTGCATGTAAGTTATTATTAATCTCTTTATCTTTACCTTTTTTATTTTATTTTTACATTTTCTTATCTTCTTTCTTTTTTATTTACTTTTATAAACTTTAAAAAAAGTTGATATTCGAAAATATTGAGTTATATAAGATTGTTTAGGTGTATTTTATACATTTTGGTTGCACGCACTCAATACAATATATTCATTTATTTTATAAAAGTTTACATTTTTATTGTGTTTTATATAGCTTAAAATAGCAAAAAGTCTTCAAAATTTTCGTCTTTTTTATGAAGAATACAAAAAAGTATTTTCTTTTTGTCATTACATTTTCAGAACTTCTTGTTACGTTTTAGTATTTTTTTTTTAATAATCAAAAACTGTTTTTGCCTTTTTTCTATTTATTTAAATGTTTCGGTTCTATTTCTAAAAAAATATCAAAAAACGTCAAAAATATAACTTTTATTTTCTGTTAGAGCCTCAGGTGTAGTAATACCATAACACCATTTTTTTACTGTCACGTCAGCGCCACATCAGCATAACACCAACACCACTCCCCTTATCATAACACCAAATAACACCACTCACCTCTTTATTTTCATAAAACCCCCTAAACAATTATTTCATTATTTTAACAAACTAACCATTTCATTCATAATTAAACATACAAATTACATTAAAAAAAACACATTACGAAATTAAAAAAAAATTACGAAATAAAAAAAAATTATGAAATAAAAAAAACCATTACGAAAAAAAAACATTACAAAAAAAAACATTACGAAAAAAAAGCTTGTTGTTGTTCTTGTTGGTATTGTTGAAACTGTTCCGGCGTCATCGACCCGGTGAGGAGATTCATAAAACCGTTGTTGGGAAATTCGGAAAAATTTTTTTATTGCTAAAAAGATGTATATTTGTATTTAAAGAGTGGTGAATTTGTATTTGGTAATGTGTTGTATATATAGTGAGTTGAGTGGGGGGGTAAAATGATTTTTTTTTTTTAAATTCAGCCGTTTTAGGGAAAGTTTTTTTTTTTTAAAACTAGTCGTTGGGAAATGAAACTTTTCAAAATTGAGAGGGAAAGGGTAAAATATAAACAAACCGTTTCAGAGGGTAAAATGAAGAAGAAAAAAAAACCCAACGCGCGTTGGCCGGCCAACGCCAGACCCAACACCGTTGGGCAACGCCAGACAACGGTGTAATAACGCCGGCCAACGCCGTTGCCGGCGTTACTACACCTAACGCTCTTAGATCTATAATAGTGTGTTTGGTTATATAAAAATTTCTAGAAATTTTGGAATTTATTTACTATTTTTATGCATTTTTAAATGGTTTTTAATGAGAAAATATAGAAAAATATTTTCCAAAAATTATAAATTTGTTTTTACTTTTAAAATTAGTTCTTAATATAACAAAGTTTCTGCAAGAATTTTAGATTTTATTTCATTCGTTTAGTAGTTATTTTAATTTTTATGCAAGTTTTAGCATTTAAGTTTACATTTTTATTATTTTTCTTACTTTTTAGTGTTTACTTTTATAAATCTTAAACCTTAAAATCTCAAAGTGAGTTTACCCTCTTGTAAGCAATTATCTTAGAGTTTTGATCGGTCAAGATTTATTTTTATAAGTTAAAGTTGCTTTTTTGTTATTTTTATTGATTTATATTAACTAATTATTTATAAATCATTAACCTAAATATCCTCAAATTTGTTTACCTTTTTGCAAACATTTTTTAAAAAGATCATATGGTTTTAATTTGTTTATAATTTAATTTTATAGATTTTAGTTTTTTATTTATAAAGTTTACATTTTCACGCTTTTTCAGGTACCGTTATGCTGTTGAGGTCAAACCGAGCAAATTCCGGGTTCTAACTTCTAACTCTATTCATTTCTTTATCAGTTTAGCTTTAAATTTTATTTCTTGGTTATTGTTATGTTTATATTAATTATGCTTATTTATATCATGAATGTAGAATCTATTATGTACGAGTAGATTAGGTATATGTTTGTTTAAAAATTAGTGCTTATAATGTTTTGATTAAGTTGGGAAATTTGTTGATGGTGATATTAGTTATTAGTTTAGGTTAGTTTGTTGAGTAGATGTTATGTTATCCGTTTCAAGTAACCGATACTTTTCGCGAATTTAAGCGTGTCTTGACCAAAATTTCGTGAAAAGTACGCTCGGTCGGTTTTGGTGCCTTATTCTTGAAACATAACTCTAACTCAAGATAAGATGAGTAATACGCGAATGGTATACCGCAAAACTTGGTGGCATGGGCAGTAGCAAACGCCTAACAGATTTTTTTTGTCAATTCTTCTTTATTAAATATTTACAAGTTATTCATTTACATTATTTTCATATAACAGATGACGCTCAAACCCATACGATTTAGCTCTAACGCTTTTACGTTGTGTGAGTTTTAAGGACGACCCTACAGAAAAAACCCGAGAAGACCAAATGAAAGAGCTAGATGATAAACTGAAAAACCCAAAGACACTAAACTAGAAGCTTACTATCACTTACTATCTCATTAGGAAACTAGCGAATGAGCCCATCAGGTAAGACACCAAGTAATATAGTTTATACTTTATGTCATCTTACATTGAAATTAAATATTTTTGAAAACAAAAATAAGTCTATTTGGACAATCTTTTTAATCCGTTTTTTTAACGGCGGTGTTTATTAAGAACTAGCAAAAGCTAGGCAAAATTACATAGAATTCATAGCATAAGTGGGATTTACAACCATCCTATCCAACTAAGATTACAATTTGGGTTTCTAGATGAAAACCACAAAAAAGATTGAGCAACAATAGAGTCCCAAATATTAGCTTTCTTCAGGAGGGAACTAGAGAAAATCAGCGAGTTACGATAGTTCCAAATACACCATAATAGTGTTCCCCCTACACCTTCGAGACCCAAACGAGCTTTGGGGGAAATATGCACGTTAGGAAGCCAATCATACCATTCCAAAATATTGCCACAAACTGGGATGTCGACGTCCCACCATTTTGCAAGGAGCGACCATAAATCTTTCGCCATCTCACAGTTGAAAAAAGTGTGGTTTACCGTCTCTAGATCATCAAGGCAAGAAGGACAAAGAAGCGAACTAACCTCGATATTGCGCTTATCCAAGTTGACCCTGGACGGGAGCCTATTAAGCATAAGCCTCCATAGAAAAACATTGACTTTTATGGGAAGAGATCTGTTCCAGTGAGTGGCTTCATTCCCGGCATTTAGGATATGCGAATCAACCAGCGAGCGAATTGAAGCAACCGAAAAACCATTTGTCCCCCCAAGAGACCAGTACCAGGAGTCTCGATGCTCAGACAGGGTAATGTTCCCGATAGCAGCTTTGAGACCATCAAATTGAACTGATTCCACTCCACCTCTCGGATGCCGACGCAAAACCGAGGTTAAATCTTGCAAATTTAATCGGCTAGCAATAGAACAATCTTTAACAGTCTCAAGATTATAAATGCGCGGGAACATCACTTTAAGCGATTGGTTGCCGCACCAAGTATCATACCAGAAACTAGAATCTGCTCCATTCCCAATTTTGCGAGAACAATAAGAGACAAGATCAATTCCTTTGGCTTTGAGACCATTAATAGCTGCAATAATCGAATTCCAGGTGCTATTCTTTATATTCGAATTTGAAGCATTATTAATGCCCCCCGTAGCACCGTGAATACACTTAATTACACGAATCCAAAGATCCGAGTGATTGCATAAAAATCTCCAAACCCACTTGAAAAGAAGGCCGATGTTGAGACCATATATACTCCCGATTCCAAGACCACCTTCTTTTTTGCTCGCAAGGCATTGATCCCATTTAACCCAAGTCATTTTTCTTTCACAAATATCACCCCCGATGAAAAACTTGTTCCGTAACGACTCCAGCTTCTTACGAATAGCGACAGGAGTAAGATATATAGACATGAAGTAAGTAGGGAGACTACTTAGAACAGACCTGATCAAAGACAGCCGCCCACCAACAGATAATAACCGCGCTTTCCAAGCTGAAAGTTTCGAGGAGAATTTTTGAATTATAACATTCCAGTTGGAGCATCTAGACATGTTACAACCCACCGGAATACCCAAATATTTCAAAGGAAACTTGGACGCCCCACAACCAATGATGTTTGCCATATAAGAAACCTCTTCCTCAACGATGCCAATCCCAAGAACCGTGCTCTTGTGAATGTTAATACGTAACCCTGAAACAAGATAAAAACACCGAAGCAAACTTATGAGATTACGAGCGTTAGACCAGGTCCACTCACCCATGAAAATAACGTCATCAGCGTACATCAGGTGGGAAATACACAGATTATCGCTTCCAAAGTGGACACCTTTGAAAAGACCTAACGCCTCCGCTTTACACGGATATAAGCAAGTAACCCTATCATCGCCAAATATGAAAAGGAAAGGGGATAAAGGGTCTCCTTGCCTAAGACCCCTAAATATCTCAAACTCTTCCGTTGGAGAACCATTAACTAACACAGAAGATCGGGCCGAACAAAGACACCCATTAATCCAAGCACGCCACCGAGAACCAAACACAATTTTGTCTAAAATTAAGTCTAAGAAATCCCATCTAAGAGAATCAAAGGCTTTTTCGAAATCAACTTTGAACACCATAACCTCTTTCTTGTGATGACGATGCCAAGATAAGATTTCATTTAGAATGAGAGGGCCATCCAGAATATTTCTCCCTTTGATAAACGCAGATTGCACCGGGTTAACACAATCGCCAATAACTTTGCTAAGTCTATTTGCAAGGAGCTTACCAATAATTTTATATTGGCTCCCAATTAGACTTATGGGACGAAAGTCAGACACATTCTTAGCATTGGGAACCTTCGGAATTAAAGCTATAAAAGAAGAGTTACATCCTTTTAGGAAAATATTGGAACGAAAAAATTCATATTGAACAATATGCGAAACCACATCTTCTATGTATGAGTCCTAAAAAAATGTCGTTGTAGAACTTGAAAGTCAAACCATCAGGGTCGGGGCTCTATCCCTCCACATTCCCACCAGCTTGCTTGATATATCACGGGCGGATAAGGTCTTCCAATATATCGCGTTGAGATTGCGAAATAGGGTTAAGAAAATCCGTATCTAATATAGGAGCAGTACCTGGAGAAGGTTGAAATCGATTTTTAAAATGGGCCAAAAAAACAGATTTGACAGGGCCCGGATCTTCAATCCAGTCACCATCCTTCAAAATACCTTTGATCGCAAATTGTCTTCTCTTTTTCTTCACGGGAAACTTATGGAAAATAACTGAGACATTTTATATCCTTCTAAGGCCCATTTGACCTTGGCCTTTTGAGCTAGATCTTTCGCCTCTAAACGGTCCAAATCCCCCAGAATTTTAACCGATTCAGTTCGAGAATTAAGGTCCTCTGCTTTAGCCGTACCACGGTCAATCTTGATAGCAATGACAGAAAGCAAGTCTAAGTGAGATTTCTTAAGACTTAGATCATCACTTCTTTTCTTCCCAATCCAAATTCTAATAGCTTTTTTGAGGTTTTGGAGCTTCTTTTTTAACAGAATCATGGCGCATTCATGAATGATGCCATCACTATTCCAAGTATCCGCAACAAACTCTTTAAAATCCTCCATCTCTAGCCAAGAATAAAAGAATCTGAAAGGCGAAGGACCGTAATCGACTTGAAGCTCCTTTAAAAGAATGGGTTATATACGAAGTGCCTTTATCCTAAAAAATAAAGTAGCACAAGGGAAAATGATCAAAATAATTGTCGAGACAGATAAAGCGTATAAACTCACGCTTACTATTTTGAAACCCCTTTTATCCGTTCCCAATTTTATTAGAACCCCCTAGCGTAACATCAATTAGAGAGGCATCTTGTATAAAATCATTAAAAACTTCACTTGACGATCATTAAAAGACGAGCCATGCCTTTCGCTAGCATCACGAACCTCATTAAAATATCCCATCATAACCACAACGTCATCCCACGTTGCAATAAGATTTAATAAAGTGGACCAGAGAACAAGCTTACTAGAAAGGTTTTGGGGAGCGTAAACATTGATCCACTTGATATTAACATCTCCAGGAATCCAAAAACCATCAACAACAACATAGTTATCATTACACATAATGTTAGACTTAGAGAAAACAAGATTATTCCAGATACTGATTATACCACCTGATAACCCCATAGCCGAAGAGGTAGCGAAGTCAAATTGAGAATTACCCCAAATCTGGTAAAGCACCCAGAGATCAGAACGAAGAATTTTCGTCTCTTGAATAGCTAAAAAATTAACCAAATGCGAATTACATAAAGAACGGATCCATTTCCTTTTATTCTAAATTATATATGTGTTGATACAACGTAACTATCTCGGAACAGTTACTCGACCCTTTTTTTTGGGAATTGATGATGCGTAGGAATTTTCTAGTCAATGCGAGTCATTCACTACATCACTTCCATTAACTAGAAAATTCATACGCATCATTGAATCCAAAGAAAAGGGTCGAGTAACACTTCCGAGATGGTTACGTTGTACCAAAAAATATATAAATTAGAATAATTTCTAAATGGATTAAAAAGCAGAGTTCGAATAGACTATTATTTTTGTTTCCAATGAATATTTATAAAAAATCTTTGTGTTTTCTACGTCTTTAACTACTAGTGATGTTGTAATTTCAATGTAAGATGTCATAAAGTATAATCTTAACTACTTGGTGTCTTACCCAGTGGGTTCATTTGCTAATTTCCTAATGAGATAGTAAGATATAAAAAGCTTCCGGATTAGTGTCTTTGAATTATTTCAGTTTATCGTCGAGCTATTTCCTTTAATTTTCCTGGTTTTTTTATAGGGCCATCCTTAAAACTCACACTACGCAAAAGCATTAGAGCTAAATCGTATATGTCCGAGCGTCTGTCATTGAAAATTATGTAACAATGAATAACTTGTAAATATTTAACAAAGTAGAATTAACAAAAAAAATAAAAATAAACATAATACCTCATGTTAGGCGTTTGCTATTGCCCATGCCACCAAGTTTTGCGGTATATCTAGGATGATCACCACACCTTATCAGGACATTGCTTGCTTTGAGATCTCTCTGCGCTATTGACATTCTATGGAGATAGAATACTCCCCTAACAATACTCCTCACAAATAAAAGATAAACAATGATTTTATAGGAACATCAGAAAAAAAAAAGCAAACATATATGATTCTTATAGAAAGCATTATGATTATACCTTAGTATCTTCATGGATTTCGGGGTTCGCATGTCCTGACGTTGTAGATATTCTTCCAACGTGTAATAAAACTTGCTTAAAGCAACAAAGTGATAGGACTTATTTGTCTCTATGGTATTAACTGTCATAATGTTTTCATGTCGACACCACGTATGGGTATTTATTGCCTCATTAAAACGAGGCTCCTCGATACTCACTCGTTGTACCTTAACCGGATAGTCATTGTACGTTCTATCATGCATGATAGTATCCTTACTCTCTTGGGTTATTCTTATCCTCTTGGTTCCAAGTCGATCATTAGACCTAATGGCATCAAAAGTTTATTAGTCCATTCTATTATTTAATAATAGCATATATAATGATAGAAGCTAAGCAATTTTTAATAATTAAATGGAAATTTGTGTAAACACCGACTTCCTCTTACATGAATGGCTAATCAACTTTTACTATATAGATATACGCAATACATTAATCAACTTTTCATTGTCCTGCAAAATAATGTAAGTGTTTTTATTATATATTTTTTAATATATGTGACTTACTAAAGTTATGGCTATATCATACGTTTTTAATAAATACATCTTTTCTGATAATACCATAGTCCATTAAAAAACCCCTCTTTATTTTGATTTTAAATATTTTTAGATATAGTGTCTACATGCAAAAGCTTACTTAAATAGGTGACCGAGTCAATTAATTATCAAAAATTGCTTAGCTTGTATCATTATATTTTACATTGTTAATTGATTGAATGAACTAATAAACTTTTGATGCCGTTAGGTCTGATGATCGATTTGAAACTGAGAGGATAAGAATAACCCAAGATAATAAGGATACTATCATGCATGATGGAACGTACGATGGCTATCGGTTAAGGTACAACGAGTAAGTATCAAGGAGCCTCCTTTTAATGAGGAAATAAATATCCATAGGTGGTGTCAACATGATAACATCACAACAATGTATGTCATAGAGGCAAATAAGTCTTATCGCTTTGTACATGTTTGATTATACCTTGGAAATGATAGGTTTTTTATTCCCTAACCAGATTAACACGCAGCGAAAATAATAATTAATCTAGGGCTAGATGGGAACTAAACCCTAAATGATCTAAACCTAATTAACTAAAAGCAACTTAAAAGAAATAAATAAATAAATGAAAGGAAAATACTAACCTTTGAGAAAATCGAATTTCTCACACGCGGACCACCTTGGTTGAACTTGGAGGCGAGTACCCAAACGAGAGTACCTATAATGGCTCACACCCACGAACCAAGAGAAACTATTATTCGAACTCCTAGGGTCCCGTCAATACGAAAGACTCTTACAAGGAGTAAGAAATAGATAGTTAGAATTGAATGATGAAGACCTAGGCATGCCCCTCTATTTATATCCAAAATGAGGGGGTTGGGTTGTCTCCTTAGGGCGATGTGGGACATCCCCCAAAAAACATCTCGCGCCTTGTTACGACGTAACACCAAAAGTGGTTACGCCGTAACCTATTCTTCGAAACCTTTTCTCTTTTATGGTTCACTGAGGGCGACCTAAAAAGGACTCTACTTTTCACGATAGTCTTACCAATTAGTTATGAACTTGGACACTAATTCCAACAATCTCCCACTTGGACAATTCATCAACTATAATTG
>BQNB010196985.1:0-11249 GCA_026074375.1 Tanacetum coccineum | reverse complement strand
CTCAACAAGAATAAACAATCGTCTACCAAAAAATTTGCCTCATTTGTAAGTCTTTCAATTGTTAATTTTTTTTCCCCATATATGTTTCTTTGTCTTCTCAAGTCAGGTGGTATTATGTCCCTTGTCCAGCGCCTCAAAATGTATTGCTTTGGAATAACATTAATATCACGATTCTTGAACACACAGAATATGTGTCGACATAGAAACCCGTATCGGAGAAAATGTCTACAAGAACATACCACTGAACCATCTTCTATAATTCGTAGTACCTTTTTCACAAATACAAGAAATAAGAATTTTTATAGAATGACATGAGATTAAAAACTAGGCATGTGAGTCATGTAATTTATCTTAACAATACTTGTTATTTCAACAAAAATCACATATGATTTAAAAAGAATCACATATGATTTAAAAGGAATCACATGGGATTTTCAACAAATCTCATGTGATTCTATTAAGAATCTCATGTGATTCAGTTTGAATCTAATGAGATTCAGTTTGAATAACATATAAAGACTTACCTTATAGTCTCTCACTGTGATTAACTCATGTGAATCAGATTTAAATCTCATGGGATTCAGTAAGAATCACCATATTATTCTGTTAAGAAATCTCATGTGATTCTGTTTGTAAACTCATGAGATTCCAGTCTTGAATAACATAATAAAGACTTACCTTAAAGTCTCGTCGCTGTTTCTTCTTTCTCTTCTTCTGCAACAGTTCCAGGATTTTTCTTCTCTTGTTTCGTTTCCCATTTGGTATAAAGTGTTGTATTAGTCATTGGATCTTGCCTCTAATAGTGACAAATGACAGTTTCACAACCTTCATTAATTTTTAAATCTTGTATCGTACATGACCAACAACCTTCGATTATTTCCGTTTGAACAAGCAAAAATATCGTCCTAGTATATACTCGCGCTGCATGACGTTCAATTTCCAACTTTGTCTCACACTTTGGAGCTGCATCAATTGTTTTGAAGTCTAATGTCTCTTGTCTATACCTTTGCCTTTCCATTGCAGATTCATATGACATCATGAAACTAACAAGCGTTGCCTCAGGACTTGTGAAACTTTTGAAGAACGAGTTTTCACTTTCAGACCTTGAAGTGGTCCTCATCAATCCATATAATGGAGAGTCAATAAAATAAGCTGGAATCTAAATTTCTCGCATATTAAACATCTTTGTCATCCATTTGTGACTTTGCAAACCAAAATCTTCAATCAATTGTGCCCATTTCTCTTCAAACTTTAAACTTCAATGGTTCAATGAACATATTTCAAACGATCTTATCAAAACGTTCTTGGAAATTTGTTTCATCGTATATCTCTTTACAAATCTGTTTCGGATAAAAGAAAGTAGTTAGTTGAATCATATGAGATACAAAGATGAATCACATGAGAGACTATAATGTAAGTCTTTATATGCTTGTAATAACCTTTTACATGAATCACATGAGATTTGTTGAAAATCCCATGTGACACCTTTAGATTCACATGTGATTCCTTTAGAATCTCATGTGATTCCTTTTAAATCATATGTGATTCTTCGGTGATATGATCTAAAAAGAATCATATGAGATTCAAAAGGAATCATAAGAGATTCAAACTGAATCTCATGAGATTCAACCTGAATCTCATGTGATTCCAACTTAATCTCATGTGATTCTGTTTGAATCACAAGTATTGTTAAACAATTATGTGAATAAAAATACCTTTGATGGAATTTTTTGCATAATATGCCACATGCAAAGTCTGTGTTTGGCTTTAGTAAAAACGGATTCGATAGCTCTTTTCATGGCTCCATCTTGATCTGTCATAATCATGGTTGGTTCTTTTAAGAAAGCGGTCATGAATGTTGTTAGCAGCCACGTGTATGATTTTGTATCTTCATGTAGAAGCATTTCGGAACCAAGTGTGACACACTTTCCGTGATTATCGATGCCAATGAATGGTACAAACTTCATGTTGTACCTATACAAATCATATCTATTACTTGTGAGTACAGTAGAATCACATGTGATTCAGTGTTAATCCCATGTGATTCTGTTTGAATCTCATGTGATTTTACTAAAATAAGAGTAATTATATAGGATAAAAGTGAATCACTTACTTGTTGCTGTTGAAGGTTGCATCAAAAGATACTATGTCTCCAAACTCCTTGTAATTGCATTTGGAAACTTCATCAGCCCAAAACATAGAGACTAACTCACTATTTTCTACCCTATACTAAAAGGTGAAGTATTTTTCTATTTTCCATTTTGTTTATGAGCATTTGTGCGTCACTTTCACCTATGAAAACATTCACATCCCTCTGATGATTCTTAAAATCACCAGTCGTCCCATGTACATATTCATAGCCTCCCTTCATGCTACTTAACAAATTGTGTGCACGTGTTGCACCAATTTTATTTGTTGTAGCTTTGACAACAAACATTTTTTTTGCTTGAGTCATCTTTCTTTGTTTCTTTGTAAAATGTTTGTACTCTTTTGGTATGAGCATGTGATTGTGTTTAGGGTAAAATTGTACTAACTTATATCTTCCATAAACAATATCCAAAACTAATTTTATACGAGCTTTGCAACCTGTTACATGAGTTGTTGTATTTCTTTTTTGTTTCTCACTATATTCAGGATCAAGAGTGTCGACATTTATACCTTTTGGAACACCTTCTCTGTTACACATGATGTACTTATGTTTTACCACTCCTGATTTTGTTAACCTTTTCCCTGATTTCTTAACTTCAAAACCTCCCATTTCTGCGTATTTCGTATACATATCTATAACTTCATCTACGGTATCATAGTAGGTCCCCTCAACTGGTATAGGAATTCCTTCTACACGAGGTTCCCAATATATCGATCTACCAGGCGTTTCATTTTGCTCGTATAAAGTTGCTCTTGGTGTTTTCATACAATCTGTATATCAAAAAATTGAATCACATCAAATTAATTATCATGTAACCACTGAATCACATGCAATAACTAAAAAAAGAAAAAAAATTACATGTGATTTATCATGAATCTCATGTGATTTATCAAGAATCATAAAGGATTCTGTTTGAATCACATGTAGGATTCCATATGTAGCATAGTGAAAATACCACAATCTCTAAAATTTGCTTTAGTCTTCCACTTAAGCTTAGGGATTCTGTTGAATCACACGTGATTCATGATAAATCACATGAGATTCTTAAATGAAAATCAATTCTAATTTGATTCAATTTATACTATTCTCTTTTTCTTACAACAAACATTAAAATACACAAAATCACAAGTCATTTTTACCTGTTATACTATGTGATGATTTTCAACACAAAACAATACTGAAACATAATCACATGAGATTCATAACAAAACAATTTTAGCGCAAAATTACATGTGATTTTACCTGTAACTTCTTCTATAACAGCATTTGGATTTGCATATTCATGTAAAACATCTTCTGTATCTGATTCAGGTTCATTATCCTTTTCAAAAACCTGTTTATTCATATCCATGTTTTCAACAGCTTCCATAGAATTATTTAACTGATTTTCATTCATGTTCATATCCTGTTTGTTCAGATTCAGCGATTTAGATGATGGAGATGACCGACATTGGTTGTATATGTTTTCTGGCGAGGTTGTATATGATGGAGATGAAGCGGTGGTGGTTATTTGTTAGGGAGATGAAGCAATGGTGGTTTCCGGCGTGATTTTTGTTAAGGAGAAGAAGCAGTGGTGGTTTCCAGCGAGGTTGTTAGGTTTCCGACGTGAGATTATAAACTGAATCAGGTGGTGGTTTTGATTATCCGGTGTGTGTATTTTTTGAGGAGAGAGAAAGTTAAAATTAAATGAGGGGTAGGTGTGTATATTTTGGGAATTATATATCATGGTAAGAATTGATATTAGCCATTGGATTGAAATGAGATTAATGGCCAAGATCTCCCTTTTTGTTCTTTGATTGGTATGTGTTTTTCATGGATCTCACCTCATATTAGTAATAGTAATTTCGGCATCATTTTCAATAAGAGCGTACTTTGTTATAATTAAATAAGCAAAAGTGTACAGATTTAGAAAAAAACATAACCTTTAGTCCATTCATACACTAATAAACATAAACATATTCGAACAAAATTCAAAACTTCAAAAAGTAAACTGCTAGCTAGTTAATTATCAATTGATTACATGATTATAAATTTATAAACTAATTTATATAAATAAAGATAAACCCTAACAAATGGCAAATCTCAATTTAAAACTCAAAGTAAACAAAACTGAAGTGTTACCTTACTATATAGCCTAAAGAACGAAGAATATTGATCAAATGAATAACATTGATCCATGGATCAAAACTAAAAGCATAGTTCGGTTTATTTTTTCCTTATTTGTAGGACTAAATCCAATAAACCTAATGATCCATTGATCAAAACTAAGGTTGTATTTGACAACAAGCGTTTTGAAGCATTATTGAACGTTTAGCATTTAGCATTTATACTTAAAAGCTTGTTTCACAACAAGCATTTGGTGTTTAGGTTTTGTTGAAAATGCACTTTTACTAAATGCTCTTCCAGTAAGTATTTAGCGTTTAACATTTAACATTTGTCACGAGAATTACCATGCTAACCTTATCGTTTGATTAAGGTGTACCTTATTGTATAAGAGTTTGGCTCATATGTTAAATTTTAGTGCTTTCATTTTGTTTTATATGTTGGATTATGGTAGTTGGATACGCACCTTTACTACTAGAAGTGTGTGAGCCTATTGGGGGCGCACATGTTAAACATTTAGAGTACGTTTGTTTACTTCATGTATCGTTTCTATGTAAACCATTTGGACACAAAATGGACAAGACAAGAATTCCATGTATATCCTTGAAGGTGACCGGCTATAGAAGGCTTAGGAATATTATTGTAAAGTGTCTAGGTTCATTCTTGGAGATAAGAATTGGAGAAGAGTTATGATAAGCTTAAAAGAGGAGGTCTTTTAGTCTTATCTTGAGTAAGTGGCAAGAGGCTATAAACACCCTCCCCCTTAGCTCATTATACACTAAAAAAAATCACAACTCAGAAAATCTGTCACTTTTCCCTCTCCAATTGTAAAACAATTTCACAAACCCTAAATAGGGTTTCTGCCATTTTCGGTTCACTTCTCCCTTTTTCTTTCCAATTTCGATAACCCTTTTTGAGGGTTATTCGAGTGTGATTTGATCCCACAAGGTACACAGCAAGTTAAGGTGTTGGTTTACAGGTTGTTAAGGTGTGAAAACCATTAGATTTGATTAGGATTTGTTCTTGGAGATTTTCGGTTCAGTTTGCCTTAATTCTGTTGAACCGAATTCGGTTAAACCCTATTTCATTCTTCTCTGATTTTCGGTCCAGAAACAAGAGTGGTTTTGGTGATTGTATTTCAAAAGGTTTGGCATATAAAGATTATATTGGGATACACATGAAGTAGGACTAGCATCCAGGCGTGCTTGTTAGACGTGTTTGTGTGAGCACTCGTAAAGGTGACAATTTAATCACTTGGTGTCATGATATTTGTTGTTGACTTTAAGGGTATGTTCTCTTGTTTCTATATTCCTTATTGTGTTTATATGTATGTTAGTTGTTTATGCTAAACTAGATCTATATCCGTTGCGTATTCGTAAGAGTTAATGGTTAACTTGATTGTTAAATTACAACAGTGGCATTACGAGTCAACTCGTTTAGTATTTATATATTATATACGATTTAAACACGCTAGGGCTGCATGAAATCTTGATATATTGTTTTATTAGAAAATTATGAAAACTATATGCAATACTTTCCAGAAATAATGAATAAACAATCTAGAATCAAGACATATGTTATATTGATGAAAAGAAGAATATATCAAAAATTAATTGTTAATTAAGCTGCCATGATGATTTTATTCTTGTTTTATCTCGACTGTAAGACTCACACAATCATGTTATATGATGGATGTGGCGATCTAGGCACTTTAGCAGAAAACCTAGTGAGAGTCTTATGGTTCTCCAATTGGGGAAGACTCTTTTGAGAACTCGAGGCATTATGTGATTTACTGCTTTCTAAATAAGAGTTTGTCTTCAATTTTAATCTAATTTTTAGTCTGTTTTGATTGCTTATATGTGATATGCCATGTAAATAAGACTTTATGAAACTCTTGAAAACGGGTTTACACTTATAGAGAAACTTGGATTGAACATGTCTAATATTACATACATAATTATACTCCTTGTGACCAGTTATGTGATATTTGCGAAACTGGGGTTTTTGGACAAATTAATACGGACATTAAACTATGAAATTTGATTTCTTGTGAAGCTTTAGTTTTACACGCGCAATATGGGGTTGAATTGATCTTTAATTTTCTCCCGCCTCACTACATGCTTCGGCATATGAGGGAATTATTGGAATTACTTGTGTCTACGGATGCAAGTAGGAGTACAATATAGGGTTTGATCAATTTGTAATCCCACCATATTGGCAACTATAAAACTAATGTTAACAAAAGGGGTTTCTTAACATACAATAGCATCATTAGTCAATTGGAAGTACGGCTCACCAATTGTTGAACAAACTATAAGAGAAGTTTAAGGTGGGTGTAGCTACGGCACCCCAAAAGAAGTCAGGTTTTTAATAAGCTTCTCGCTGACCTGTTTTTCCGCTTCTTTGCGCGTTCAAAATGGAGCTACCGAGAACATTTGACAAAATGATGTCTATACCAAAAAGGTTAACAAAATGTTTTCTTAACTTTGTGCTACAAGTTGTTTTGCATGCTTCTTGTACACAATTTTGTCACATTAATGTGTATACCCTTATATGAAATTTTAAGTCTATGTCAGCCAAAACTAGAACACGTGCATTTGGCTTGACCTCTCTGGTCAGACCTCAGGGCCTTGCCGACCCATGGCAGATTTTTTCATAGCTCAGATCTATGTCAATTTTCGCACATTCTGTTTTGGTGGACTTAAATCGGGCTACCTGGTCAGACCTCAAACCCGAGGCATAAGATGAGACCAAATATGCTTTTGACATTACTATAAGAGTTACTAATGTCACTAGTCTTATAAATCTAAGAGTTGCATTCTATGCAATTAACGCTTGTCGCTTACCTCTTACCCTACTTGTTTACACGTTGGTCAGACCTTCTATAATAAGTGGGAGGTTAAGTTGGATCTTAGTCTTATTAGTAATTAATTGGGTAGTTAATTCTTTTAAGAATTTAATTATCAACAATACTAATATTTGAACTTTTTCGAATTGTAGATAACAACCTCGTCAGCTAACAATTCGGTCTTCAGGGGTTTCTTCGAGAAACAAAAACTGACTGGACCCAACTTTATTGATTGGTATCGACAACTTAGGATTGTACTATCAATTGAAGATAAGTTGATTTACCTAGAGCAGCCACTTCCTCCTTCTCCTGTAGCTCCAGAGGGTCAACAAGTTGCTCCTAAAATCATTGCAGCTCATACTGCTTGGATTAAAGGATCAAAAGAGATTGCTGGACTCATGCTCATGACCATGGAGCCAGAAATCCAACGAAATCTAGAAAATCTCCATGCTAATGACATGCTAAAGGAGTTAAAAACTCTGTTTGCTCAGCAAACATAGCAGGAGCTTCTTCAAACTATGCGAGATTTTCATTCTTGCAAGCAGGAAGAAGGGCAATCTATTAGCTCTTACGTTTTGAAAATGAAGAGCTATATAGACAATCTAGAGCGTTTGGGGCACCCCATGACACTTGGCCTTGTTGTGAGTCTGATTTTAATCGGTCTACGCAAGGAATTTGATGGTTTTGTACAGAATTATAATATGTACAGCCTGGGGAAGACAGTTAACGAGTTGCATGCTATGCTAAAGCTTCGTGAGCAAACTCTAACTCTGCCCAAAAATAACGCTCCTGCTTTTCATGCTATTCGAGCAGGTAAAGTCTAGAAAGGTAACAAGCACAAAAAACCGCAACCCTAAATGGCTGCTAGGGGACAAAATCAAGGGAAGGGGAAACATAAGCTCGCTTATGCTCCCAAGCCCAAGATTCTCCCTCCACCCAAGTGGGAAGATCTCGCAAAGGACTCAATCTGTCATGAGTGTGGTGAGATAGGACATTGGAAGAGGAACTGTCCTCAGTTCTTAGCCGAGTTGCTGAAGAAGAAAAAGAACGCAGCCTCTGGAGCTGGTGGTTCAGGTATCTTCGTTATAGAAGTCAATACTTTCCTTAATAGATCATGGATCTATGACACTGGTTGTGGTACTCATATTTGTAATACAACGCAGGGTCTAAGGGCAAGTAGGAAACTGAAGCCGGGGGCTCTTAGCTTGTATATAGGCAATGGTCAACGTGAAGCTGTTGAAGCAATTGGCTTTTTTATTTATGTCTCCCGAGTGGATTAGAGATTGTTTTGAATAATTGTCATTATGCTCCTTCTATTACTAAAGGAGTAATTTATGTTTCCCGTTTGTAGGAAGATGGTTTTATTAACCGCTTCGTGAATAATACAATTCAAGTTTCTAGGAATAACATGGTTTATTTTAGTGCTATCCCAAAGGATGGTATTTTTGAAATTGATTTGTCTAATTCTTATGCAAATGAAAGTTCTATATATACTGTAAGCAACAAAAGAGCCAAGATAGACTTGGACTCTGCTCTCTTGTGGCATTGTCGTCTTGGACACATTAGCAAGAAACGCATTGAGAAGTTGCAACATGATGGACTTCTCAATTCAACTGACCTTAGGGCTTTTGAAAAATGTGTCCCTTGTATGTTTGGAAAGATGGCAAGAAAACCTTACACACATCAAGTGGAAAGGGCCAAAGACTTACTTGGACTAATACACACCGATGTATGTGGCCCATTTAAGATCATGTCAAGACAAGGAGCAAGCTACTTCGTCACTTTCACTGACGACTTTAGTCGTTATGGTTATGTTTACTTGTTAAAGCATAAACATGAAGTGTTTGAAACTTTCAAAGTGTTTCAAAAGGAAGTAGAAAATCAACTCGGTAAGACCATAAAATCGCTACGTTTTGATCGTGAGGGCGAATATGTGAGTCAAGAGTTTTTGGATCATCTAAAGGATCATGGGATTATAGCCTATCGTACTCCTCCTTACACACCACAACACAATGGTGTGTTAGAGAGGAGAAATAGAACCCTACTAGATATGGTTCGATCCATGATGAGTCAAACAACTCTTTCAAAGTCCTTTTGGGATTACGCTCTTGAGACTGCTGCACGAATTCTCAATATGGTTCCAACTAAAAAAGTTGAAAAGACACCATACGAAGTATGGCATGGGCAAGCCCCTAAGCTGTCTTACTTAAAAGTTTGGGGTTGTGAGGTACTTGTTAAGCGAGATACTCTTACCAAGCCTGACAAGTTAGAATCGAGGTCTATTAAGTGTATCTTCATAGGATACCCAAAGGAAACAACGGGATATTCTTTCTACTACCCACCCGAGAACAAAGTCCTTGTTGCTCGGAATGCTGAATTCCTAGAGAATATTCTTATAACTCAAGAAGCAAGTGGGAGTCTAGAAGATCTTGAAATTATTCAAGAAGAAGATACGCATCCTTCTATAGACATTAGCTTAAATCATGAAGAGGATGATCTAGAAATAGATGAACCTCAAAGTGATATCAATCCCATTCGTAGGCCTACAAGGACATGCCGTCCCAGAGATCGATTGTGTTTATACATCGATGCTGAGGAGCATAAGTTAGGGGATCTTGGTGAACCCGCTAACTATAAAGCTGCATTATTAGACCCTAAGTCTGATAAATGGATAAATGCTATGAATGTGGAAATGCAATACATGAAAGACAACGAAGTTTGGGACTTAGTTGATCTTCCTCCTAACGGCAAAACCGTTGGTGGCAAATGGCTCTTCAAGAAGAAGACCGACATGGATGAAGCTGTACACACCTATAAAGCTCGTCTTGTGGCGAAAGGCTATACTCAAACCCCTAGGATTGATTATGAGGAAACCTTCTATCCTATTGCATACATTAGAGCTATTAGGATTCTTATAGTTATAGCCGCATATTATGACTATGAGATTTAGAAAATGGATATCAAAACTGCTTTCCTCAATGGATATCTCTCTGAAGAGGTTTACATAGAGCAACCTAAAGGTTTTGTCAATCCAAAATATCCAAACCGAGTATGCAAGCTAATGCGTTCCATTTATGGGCTTAAGCAAGCATCAATGCAATGAAATAAACGATTTGATGATGAAATAAATAAATTTGGTTTCACTCAAAATCGTGATGAGCCATGTGTATATCTAAAAGCTAGTGGGAGTAATGTCACTTTCCTAATCTTGTATGTCGATGACATATTGATCATGGGCAAGGTTGCAAAAATCGTTAGGCGCTAGCTGGGCGGCCGGGTAACGCCTAGCGATTAATCGGTTAGGCAGGGATTAATCGGGGATTAATCGGATTGGACATTTTATATATAAAATTATAAAATTTTGAAATATATGCCTGATTTTCCCGATTTAGCCGATTTTGTCCGATTAATCCCCGATGTGGCCGATTTCTATCCGTAACCGAGTTGACCGATTTAGCCGATTTTTATCCGATTTGGCCGATTTATGCCCGATTTGGCCGATTTTTATCCGATTAATCGGTATGTTGACCGATTTTTGACCAAAACGATTAATAAGGCCGATTAGCGAAAATCAAGGCGGTTAATCACCGCCTAGCGCCTAGGCGCCGATTAATCGGCCGCCTAGGCCGATTTTTGCAACACTGATCATGGGAAACAACATTCCAATGTTATAAGATGTAAAATCCTACCTTGGAAGGTGTTTTGCTATGAAAGATTTAGGTGAAGCTGCATATATTCTTGGAATCAAGATCTACAGAGATAGATCACGGCGGTTAATTGGCTTATGCCAAAGTGCTTATATCGAAAAAATCTTAAAGAGATATCACATGGAGAATTCCAAACGTGGAAGTATCCATGATGTGCTGTCGTGTAGGGTCAATTATATGATTATTAAGTTTTACATTTATATTTAGCCGACAAACCTAAAAAATAGTTTAACGAGTAGTGTACCCGGTCAAGATGGAGTTCGTGGTAAGTAGGGTGTCAAACACTAAGAGTGGAACATTAATCCTAAATTCTATCAGTATTTTAATTAGTCTATTTACAGGTTAAACCTATGCTATATACGTTGTAACGCCCCAACCCAGAAGGGTAGAAGTATTACAAATATGGTGTGACATCAAAAGCATACACAATCATAACACAAGC
>BQNB010196983.1:0-11249 GCA_026074375.1 Tanacetum coccineum | reverse complement strand
ATGCTTTTAGATAAGACAAGATATGGCCGAAACTTTTCAAAAGCATAAACAACGGCAAGCATTTCTTTTTTCGTCATAGTGTAATGAATTTGTGCTTCGGTCATTGTCTTACTAGCGTAATGTATAGGCTGAAAATGCTTCGTCTTTCGTTGTCCCAAAACCGCACCAATCGCAAAGTCGCTCGCATCACACATAAGTTCAAAAGGTAGGTTCCAATCTGGGACAACTAAGATCGGAGCTTCGGTAAGCTTCTTTTTAAGAGTCTCGAAGGCATCAATACAATCTTTAGAAAATACAAATGGTGTTTCTTTCTCAAGAAGGTGAGTCATGGGTCTAGCAATTTTGAAAAAATCTTGGATAAAACGTCGATAAAAACCCACATGACCTAGGAAACTCCTGACACATTTTACGGTAGTCGGGTGAGGGAGCTTAGCGATAACATCGACTTTTGCTCGATCGACCTCAATCCCGGACTTTGAAATTTTATGACCTAACACAATTCCTTCTCTACACATAAAGTGACATTTCTCCCAATTTAGAACTAAATTCGTGTCTTCACACCATTTTAGCATTCGTTCTAAATTGGAGAGATACGAATCAAAACTATCTCCAAAAATAGAAAAATCGTCCATGAAAACTTCCATAGTATTTTCGATCATATCATAAAATATGGCCATCATACATTGTTGGAAAGTTCCGGGAGCATTACACAAACCAAATGGCATGCGTCGGTAAGCGAAAGTTCCATACGGGCACGTAAAAGTCATTTTTTCTTGATCTTGAGGATCAATTGGAATTTGAAAATAACCTGAAAATCCATCTAGAAAACAATAAAACTCATTTCCGGCTAATCTTTCTAACATTTGATCCATAAACGGTAATGAAAAATGATCTTTTCGAGTGGCTTCGTTTAATTTCTTATAGTCGATACAAACTCTCCACCCGGTAACTAATCGTGTCGGAATCAATTCATTTTCTTCATTAGCAGCGACGGTCATTCCACCTTTCTTAGGCACACAATGGATTGGACTAACCCAAAGGCTGTCGGAGATCGGGTAAATCATCTCGGCATCAAGAAGTTTAATTACCTCCTTCTTGATAACCTAGTGAATTTTTGGGTTAACCCGTTTTTGACTTTGAACCGTGGGTTTACAATTATCTTCCATCAAGAATTTATGAGTACAAAAACAAGGGTCGATACCCTTGATATCGGTAATTTTCCAAGCAATTGAACGTTTATGTGATTTAAGAACATTTAAGAGAGCTTCTTTTTCTTCATCTTTTAAACCTTTTGCAATAATTACGGGTAACTTATCGGTTCCTTCTAAGTAAGCATATTCTAAGTGAGATGGTAACTCTAATTCCGAAGGCTCTTCAATTGAAGATTTTGCCTTAGTTACTTCCTTTAGGTCCATCGGAGGGAGATTCGAAGACAGGTCTTCATTTAACAATTGCTCAAGGTAAAGAATATCCCCCCCCCCCCCCGTGTCATAGAAATCATCATTCAAATCAGTAAACTCATCCAGAGTTTGTAAGAAAGTCTCGATTTCTTCCAAATTAAAATCACTTCCTTCGAACGGAGTGAAAGAAAGAGAAGAGTCGGAAACAATAGGCTCAAAAGTCGAGGTGGGATTGCCACCCGAAGAATTATTCGAAAAACCAAGAACTTCTTGAGAGTACTCCTCACAAGCTACATCAATGACGTCAATACGGTTTATCGACATATCATCATATGTAGAGGAGTATCGCGTAGTTTGATTAAGATTAAAAGTGACGGCTTCGTCGTTAACTCGAAGGGTTATTTCTTCTCCATAAATATCAATTAAAGCACGACCGGTCCTCAAAAAGGATCTCCTAAGTATGAGAGGAACTCGAGGATCGACTTTAAAATCAACAACAACAAAGTTGGTAAGAAAGAGGAACTTTCCCACTTTGATAAAAACATCTTCGGCGAGTCCTTTAGGATGAGTAATAGATCGATCCGCTAATTCTAAAGTCATTCGAGTCGGTGTAAGTTCGGGTAGGGAAAGCTTTTTCCAAATGGACAAAGGCATAAGATTTATGCTTGCGCCAAGATCGGCCAAGGCGTGACATACATCCATTCCCTGAAAATCACATGGAATAAGAAACTTGCCGGGATCTCCAAGCTTTTCAGGAAGCTTTTTAAGGAGCATCGCCGAGCAATTCTCGTTCAACAGTATCTTAGCTAATTCAAGCAACTTTTTCTTATTCACAAGCAAACTCTTAATCGTAAGAGCAAATCTTGGCATCAAAAGTAAAGCGTCCGCGAAGCTAATGTCGAAGCGCAAATCTTGAAAGATTTGAAAAATCTTCTCCATTTTATTCGAAGCTTTTTCACGAAGCTTTTGATCATTAAGTCTCGAAGGATATGGAATATTCGGCTTAGGTAAAGTCTTCGGAACATCGGGTTCCAGAATCGAAATGGGATTAACCAGAGGTGGGATTTGAGCGGTACTTCCTTGAAAATTAGTATGCTCCTTATCCATTGTCTCCTCGGTTTCTTGTTCTACTACCTTTTTGGGAGAAGGATTAGTAGGAATCGATGGTCCCTCATAAGCAACACCACTTCGAGTAGTGATTGCTTTTATATCACCCTTCGGGTTAGGAATGGTATTACTCGGAAGAGTACCCGAAGTTGAGGATTGGTTTTGAAAAAATCCACTTAACATATTTTGCAAATTATTTTGAAAAGCATTTTGTTGATTCATCAAGACGGTTTGTTCGTCTTCATTGTATTTTAAATTTCATTCTTAAATTCTCCTTTCAACGAGTTGATTTGATTTTGCATATTTATTATCATTTGGTCATTAGATTTCATATAATTTGAAAACTCATTTGGAAATCCTTGTTGAACATGATTATTTGGAGCTTGAAAATGTTGGTTTTGAAATCCTTGATTTTGAAAATTTGGAGCATGATTAATTGGAGCTTGAAAACCTTGATTACCATGAAAATTATTTCCCCGATTAAAATTATTCCCTTGATTTTGATTAAACCTATTTTGATTATTTTGCAACGGAGCAAAACCGGGTGGTGCCATTTGGTTGCTAGCACGGTTTGGAGGGGCAACTTGATTGTAAGTACCCGTTGCCGCACAAACACTAGATTGATTGCTATCGGTAGCATTACAATTATAATAAGCATGGGCACCACAAAATAACACAAGATTCCTCAACCGCTTTAACCGTAGCGGGAGTGACAACTTTCTTAGTAACAATCTCAACTAAGGTCGAAATTTGGTCCGCAAGCTTATCAATTCTATCATCCGTCTTACTAGAACTTTCCCTAGAAGTCGTATTCATCCTAGAAACATTCGGTTTGTTTCGTGAATAACGAACTTTTGACTTATTCTCAATTATGTTCAAGGCTTCTCTAGTAGTCTCTTAAAAGATTTCCACCCGCCGCGGCATTTAAGGAGTCTTGATCATTCTCATTTAAGCCATTATAGAAAGTATCAATTTGGGTTAACTTCGTAAATCCGTAGTGGGTTAACTTCGTAAATGTCTCCTTGAATTTTTGAGTAAATCGAGAGATTTCATTTTTGAGGTGGGTAGTCTTCGAGGGAGGAAAAAATTGATTCACGAATTTGTTTACGAGATCGTCCTAAGTTAAGATCGAATTAGGAGGTTCTTTGTCGTACCAAACTCTAGCGGCCCCCTCGAGTGAATATGGAAACATCATGAGTTTAATCACATTATTAGGCACATCCTTAAATTTCAAAGTTGAGGTAATCCTTTTGAAATTGTTAATATGAGTATGGGGATTTTCCCTCTCAAAACCACGAAATGGGTTGGCTTGAACCAATTGTAGCAAATTCGTCTTAATTTCAAAATGGTCTGCATTAATTTCCGGTATGACAATAGCTTCTCCATACCCTTCCGTGGGTGCTTGGAGTAACTCTTCCATTGTTCGATTTTCTGCCGTTGGTGCAACTTTAACGATAGTACAAAGCTCGGGTTCGACTACGTTTGGAGCACGTCGTCTATTTCGACGTCTTGGAATGGTTACGGGTGAATTATTTGGATAATAGGAATTTGTAGAGCGCATGCACTACACAAATAAAGCCGATAAAACAAACGAGGAGAGAAAATATATCCACAAAAATTATTTTTATTTCACCGAATAATCAACAAACTTAGGGAAACTCCCTTAAGTGAAACTCGCAAGCAAGCGGGGGACGTAGTGGGAGAGAATCGCCTTAAAAGCGTTTGTCCCTTCGGGTTGTAGTTTCTTGGAACAACCCTCCTTATACCCACCTTATAGCTTATTTCACAAAATAGGTGCGCCTTTTTCGTAAGTGACACAAGATGTAACATCCGAGAATTTTTGAATTTTTGAATGACTATTTCAATCGTTGACTTTTAGTGTCTGACTTGACTTATAAGAACGACCATCTAAAGCACGTTTTTCAAACTCGGACTCTAAAGCAATTTAATGTAAAACGGACATCTAGGCAACTTTTTCAGCTTTGGACCGAGACCTGGTTACAGTCAGAAGGTGAACGAAATGCCTCGCTAAAATTTTGTAACACAACGCGTACGACCCAAAATAATATAATTTGTACTTATTGATCAATAGTTATTAAATAAAAATTTTAATTAATTATTATATTGTTAATCGAAAACGTATTGTTAAAAAACGCAATTATAAAGTTAAAAATTCGTTTTACGAATTAAGTTTATCGGAAAAATTTATAAATGGAAATAATAAAAAGTTTAAAATAAATGCTATAAAACGTTTACAAAATATTAGTCGAGTGATACTCTTTTATCAGAAAAATATTCGGAAAACAATTTTAGCGAAAGTTTCAGATTTGGAATCGTCCGTTAAGTCATTCCAAACGAGTCGCCGAACGTTTTTATTAAAAACTATATTAAACATTTACAAATTAGACCCTAGTCTATTAAAACTTGTCATTAACTTTTACTATATATATATAATTATATATCTTTTTTTCTTTTTACATATAAACTCTCACACACACAAACTTATTAAACCCTCTTCTTTCTCCCTCCTAAATAACGGCAGCCGGCGGGACATCAACACAAGCCGCCGGAAAAGTTTTCCGGCGAGCTTTTCCGGCCAACACCAAAAATCCTCCCCATCTCCCGATCTATCCGATCCCCACCATCACTCTCCCTCACTCGCGACTCCACACCGCCACCCGCTGCCACCACCATCATCATACACCATCGTTATCATCTCCATCACGCACCACCTCCTCATCTCGTGACCACCTTCACCTTCGTACCACCATGCGCCATTACCACGGCAGCCGACGTGGTAAACAACCGCCAACAGCCGCGGATGTAACCACCACCACCCCACTTCACCCTTCTATCAATTTGGGATGGTTATACATATTTTTTGTATATATTGTTCATTTCTTGTATTGATTTCAAGGGTGCGTTTGGTAATTACACACACACACGCCTATAAGTTTCTGGCGCCGCTCCCATATTTTCGGCCACGTCCGGGTCAAGTTCCGGCCAACAACCCACCGACACCATCATCATCATCCTCATCTCCACGTCATCTCCTTATCCACACCACTCCATCACCACGCCGCCACCACTACCGACAACCATCTCCACACCATAAACATCATCACCCACATCACCATGCCACTACTGCCATACCACCATCATCGTTGCCACACATCCCCACCAACGAACCCACTGCCATCGGCACGCACAGGGTAGCGTTTGGTTTTGTAATGCACGCACAGGGTGCGTTTGATTAGTAGTGAAACACGATTAAGATGTGTGTGGTTTTGCTCGAGTCACCGAGAGGGTGCGGTTGGTGTTCGTACTCGCGCCAAGAGTGCGTTTGGTTTCGTTAATCACCAACAAAGGGTGCGTTTAAATCCGGGTTTAGCAGCAGTAGTAGCGTTTGGTTTTAATAGGTTTAGGCTGCCTTTGATTTTGCTAAGCACCAAGGGGTGCGAGTGGTTGTTATAGCAGCCGTAGAGGGTGCGTTGGGTTTGGGGTTACAATAGTTAGGGTGCGTTTGGATATGGGTTTTCGGCTATAAGGGTGCGTTTGGGACAGCAGCTTTCGGGGGTGTTTGGTTTGTTGTTTCACGGGACGGGAGCGTTTGGTTGTGGGTTTAACAGCCGAAGGGGCTGTTTGGTTCATGGTAGCTGCAAGGGTGTGTTTGGTTTTGGGTATAACACCCAAACAGGGGTGTTTGGGACAGCGGGCACCTAAGGGTGCGTTTGGTTTTGGTATGACCAAGTAAGGGTGTGTTGGGTTAATACAAATCGACTAATAAAAAAAATATCATAA
Source organism: Tanacetum coccineum (assembly GCA_026074375.1). Classification (NCBI taxonomy): domain Eukaryota; kingdom Viridiplantae; phylum Streptophyta; class Magnoliopsida; order Asterales; family Asteraceae; genus Tanacetum; species Tanacetum coccineum. The sequence continues at coordinate 4,941 of BQNB010196983.1, read as the reverse complement.
GCTTTTATATATGTAAAAACTGGATCAAATGGTGGTTTAAAATGGTTAAATAAGTGTTATGTTTATTAATTTGTTTTGTAGATATAAATATATATGTTTATATATTTAAGACACGTAGATATTTTGCGACATGCGGTTTGTTGAAAAGTGGAAAAGAAAACATTTGGTTTTATAAATATGGGAATCGTTTTTATAAACGGAATAGACATGATGAAATTTATATAATTTTGTATATATGTATGATTCACTAAAACTCTATTATTTTAGAGACCCGATAAAAGGGGCTAAGTTATATTTTAAAGACATATTAAATTATAACGGTATAATAACCCGACAACGAACGAAAACTATACGTTTACAATTAAAACAACAATTTTAGCTACGATCCGTCAGTGAGACGAAAGATTTATTTATAAAATATTATTTTATAAATTCCTTACTAGAAGATAAGATCATAACTTTTGTAACCTTAAAACATCGTTTACATCTATACGAGAACTTTTTATTTATTTAGTTGGTTTTCTTTGTTATATAATTCACGATTTAAATTGTATACTTTTTTATATGTAATATAGACGGAATATATTACACACTTTGCGTTTACTTTATGATTTATTTTATTTAACCAACCACCAAACCATTACAACATCAAATCTAAATAATTTTATCAACGTGTCGCGTTGATGTAATCATCCATCGGGAAAACCCAGACGCATTACCTTAGGCTAGTGAGACTTAGCCGTTAAGACTAGTTGCAACTTCTTGATCGAGCCGTTTCAGTTTTCCTTTTTGTCTGGCGCTTAATACGCGCATTCCCGCCAATCGTTCTTCATCATCGATGTGAGTTTATAGCCCCTCTTTCACTTGTTTTACATTTACTTTACAAATCTCGGGGGAGAATACATGCTCAATACAACTTGTTTACATATTCGTTTACAATATCTTTTACATACTATTCTACACACTTGGTTTACATACTTGATTTTTGCAATTCACTACAAACACATTTACATGATTGATTTCAAATCGGTTTACATACTTATATGCATAGTTCGCTATGGGATACATTATTTGGCTTTATTTTTTGTCACAAATGCATACTTTACATTTGAAATGATTTTCGGATTACGATTTGTAGTGGCGACTGCGGGTGTCAACAAAGCAACTACATGCCCGGGTGTTGCAGATGGAACTCCCCACGATGGGTACTCATTCATTTGTTCACTGCTCGAATCGGACACATACAACTCAAGTCTACGTCACGCGTCATGAACTGTTAAATCACCTTGGGAGGAGGGTGAGCGCGATTGTTATGAATAGATTTATTGGGATTGATATTCCCACGTTCGAGTGACGATTAAAGCTTCAACTTAGCAAAACGAACGTTATAGCTTGTTGTTTGCGCGTAGGTTATGAAATAGATCTATTCGGGATTGAACAATCCTCCGTTCGGGTGGATTAGCTATAACCAGGTTAAACGAACGTTATACATGTCGGTTCATATTCGTTGGGGACTACAGGGCCCGACACATACATACTTGGAACATTTGGTTGACTTACATCTGTCATGCATTAACTCTATAAACATCTTTGAGGATATATTGGTACTTTTGGTAACATAAAATGGGTCGTGCATATTTTATAAACATTTTTCATGGTACTGTGATGACACAGTGGATAAATATATTTGTTGAAACTTACATTCATATTTAAACAAATCTATGAACTCACCAACTTTAATGTTGACACTTTTAAGCATGTTTTTCTCAGGTGAATTAGATGCTTGGATTATTTGATGTGCATTGGAGTCTTTACATTCAAGTTTTTCATGGTGATGCAATTATGGGACAACTATTATTTTAGTTTTTCAGAAAAATTTACGAGATTGTTTTACAAACGACACATTTAGAGGTCGTTCTCTTGTATCTTGAGCTGTTGTATTATGAAGTAACGCCCCCTGACATATTTCCGCTGCGACACATTTTTGGGGGTGTTACAGATTGGTATCAGAGCCAAGGTTATAGAGAACTAGGTTGCATATTTTACCCTAGACTATAACCGTTTTCACAAACATTGCATCACAACAAACATTTTCAAAGTGCATACACACTACTTGCTTATGTGCTTACATTACGTGCTGCATTAAGTACTTACATGACATACATATATATATAATATATGCTTGCATTCTTTTCGCGTATATCGTACGCTTATTTATATAAGAGTTATTTATATAAATACCAGAGCATTTCTTAAGACATTTATTGAGTGCAACAAATGGTCTCATTTTATACTCAGACGTGTGTGAGTTATACAATGGTCTCATTCTACTTCTTAGACATTGTGAGTTGCACAATGGTCTCTTTTTCGTTCTCAGACATTGTAAGTTAAACAATGGTCTCTAAGGATATTATTTTTCTTCATAGCCTTATACAATATTGTATTACGCGAAGACCGTCAAATTTTTGTTTACATGGGATTATGTATGAATCTAAGTATTGCAAGTCTTGTATGGGCGGGACTTGTAATATGAGGATTGATATGATAATTGCTATGTTAACAAAGCCTGTCACAGTTCTGTTTACATGGGATTATGTATGAATTTAAGTATTACAAGTCTTGTATGGGCGGGACTTGTAATAGGAAGATTGATATGATAATCGCTATGCTGATTCGTTCATAATGACCTTTATCTTATTTACTTTAAATCGAGTACTCATTAACTGTCTTGGACTCTGTCGATTTCCCCTGATTGTTTTACTCCCCGTCTCCGAAGACGAATTTTAAATACTCGTTCCATACTCTTTAGAGCATCGGCATCGCTATGTCATTCACCACCTTGAAAACTTTGTGAGTACGCGTATTGCATCAGAAATTATTAAGTAGGATGATTTATAACATATTTATTTGAAAGGATTGGGACGCCTCTTCATTTAAATAAATAAGTTGTAAATCACCGAACCATAAGTTTATCATTTCTTACTTACATAAATTTGGACGCTTCTTTATGTAAATAAGAAATTATAAATGAGTGGGCTTAATGGTATCCGATATGAGACGAGTAAAAACCTGAACTCAATCATCACTGAAATCCGTTAAAAGGGTCTAGAGACACAATCGTGTCTTACTACTCAGCAAAAATCTTAAGGCCTCACTTGGAGCTACCTTATCTCATTCTTAAGTTATTACTTTTGCCGTTGCTAATCCTCGCGATCACGAACTGTTCGTGGAACTAACAGACTTGTTACACACTTGAGCTAATGGAGCTGATTCATCGAACTAACGACTGAGTACCATAATCCGGTCGTCTATCGCATAAGTTCTCTCGCTGAGCTCTCCCATTTGTTGAAACTTTATTATGGAATTTTGTTTCTCGAAACGTTCCTCTGTTCCGTATCCATCACCGTTTTGTTTCTAAGTTATTATTGTATGGTCGCTGCTGTTGGGTCCTGGAGCGGTCCCGACTGATACAACTTTATCCAATAGGTTATGCAACTCCCCTTAAACGAGATAAACACCTATCGACGAAACAGATAGTTGGACTATTCATTTCGGGCCACTAGTAGGAAGACTTAGGTCGCGATACATCCTAGTACTGCCAAGTAAGTTGGGTACTTACATACATAAGCCACGTTGATGTGAATCATCGAACATTACAAATAGTAGAAACGAGACTCCGTCCTCGGACATTTAGAAACTTTTACAAACATACTCACGCGACTACACCTTCTTCTTGAGGTTTTCACTATAATGAGACTTTCCCTATAACGCGGTTATACCAGCCATAAGATCTGTAATGATATATTTTGAGATACCCATTTTGATGGATTAAATATCCTGGACAAACCTAGCCAAAATTTTTGGTAGATTGAGAAGTGTAGAAACACCGAATTTTGCTGAATAAAGTTATCAGCGTCTTGTTTAGAACGAGTTATTAAACCTTAAGTCTTTCCTTGGTCACACAATCGGATAACACAAATTTAATCTCGGGACGAGATTTCTTTAAGGGGTAGGTACTGTAACATCCGAGAATTTTCGAAATTTTGAATGACGATTCCAACCTTTGACTTTTAGGGTCTGGCTTGACTTATAAGAACGACCATCTAAAGCACGTTTTCATTATTCGGACTCTAAAGCAATTTGATGTAAAACGACATTCCAGACAACTTTTTAGTTTTGACCGAGACCTGGAAACAGTCAGAAGGTGACTGAAATGCCCTCGCAAGATTTTAGAATCAAGAACGAGTACCGGCACAAAAATAATTAAATTTCATTTAATTATCACATTTTATTAAATAAGAATATTTAATAAATTATTTAACATTTTATTCAGTGACGTTTGTTGAAGACACAAATATTCGAGTAAAAGGATCATTTTACAAATAGGTTTATCAGAAATATACAAAATAAATAATAAACGTTTTAAATAAATTTTATAGAACGTTTACGAAAATTAGTCGAGTGAATACTCATTTTTATCAGAAAAATGATTTAGAAAACAATGGCGAAAGTTTCGTGCGTTGAATCATCCATAAAGTCGTCCAAACGAGTCCCAAACCGTTATTTAACGAAAGTTACACTTTTGGTCCCTGTGAAATATTTACACAATTTACCCTAAACTATTTTAACTTGTCACATTTAATTAAAAGTTTTAATATATATATAAAAGTTTATATTTTTTTTCATTTCCATTCCATCTTTATACACACACATATATATAAAACACTCTCCCCTCTCCCATTATCCGGCCACCCCTGCCGCCGCCGGCCACCATGCTGCCGCCGCCAGAAAAGTTTTCCGGCGGGTTTTTCGACCGAAACATAAAACGTTTCTCATCTCCGGATCTCTCTGATCCATACACTCACTCTCCGCCACGCGCCACTCCCCATCCCCACCACCGAAACCACCACCACAGCCACCATAACACCACCATCTCATCCG
>BQNB010196982.1:0-11249 GCA_026074375.1 Tanacetum coccineum | reverse complement strand
TAGTTATTACATTAATTACGAAATAGATCATAAGACGAAAAGAATAATCATCGAATTGCAATTCACACTTGTATTGAAGATGTTTTATTGCGTCTAAATGTTTATAATGTTTGTGTTATTAGCAATGGTCAAAAATATGCTAAAAGCTAACACACCCCTAGTAGGATCGACATTGTTGAAATTCCAGCAGGAAATTCACTACAACTTCCACGTTATCCTCAAAACTTAGACGTCGAATCTGAAAATTCAACCATATACTCCCTATAACATATATAAGACACTCCAATTGCCAAAATAACAACACCACCTCTCAAATTTCTCTAAATCGTAGTCTGTCTATTTTTGCCACCCTCACGGATCTACAGATCTATGTTAGCAAGATCCGTATGCCTATTTGGTAGATTCGTGTATTAGATAGACTTAACCTACATTTAAATCATTAGACCACTTTCATCTTCTCCTTCAATAAAAATTTAAACCGAGAACCCTTATAACATATATAAGCTTCTCCTATTTCTAAAAAGTTAACACCATCGCCCAAATAACGGGAAATCGAGTTATGTCCGAAATTAGGACACGATCAACGGATCTTCTACACCTAGATCCGTCTTTGATTTAGGTAGATCCATTTGTGGTCATCAAATTTGAATATCTTCCTTTTATCATTATGCACTTGTCTAAGGTCTAACATACGTATAACTAACCTTTAGTACATCATAATTTCTATAATAGAATATTCATAATATCTATTGAGGTAAATAACCTTAATTAGATTATTTTCAAAAAGACATGCAAAGGTGCATTCTTAGAACGCTTTAATGTAGCATATTCTACATTGTCACAATTAAGTATACTCCTAAGATTTGGAAGACTCAATCATGTATAAACACCCAAAAACAAGCTATCACTCTCATACAACCCCAATCTTCAACACAACATGGTATAAGTATTTAAAGAACCCATTATATGGAAAAATCTTAAAGCTCTAGATCAAGAACATAAACAGCACAGCAAATAACAACCAGACAACAAACAGTATAGTACAGCCAGAAACAGAACTTAATTACTTGCTAGAAGACAAAGTCCTTTTTCAATAAAGATAACAACTGCCAAAGATCAACGACGTAAAAGTGATACGTATGGAAATGATTTAATGTATATCTTAATAAATTTTGAAGATACGTAGATAACTATATAAGTTTATAAAGATTTGTAGTTTATCTTTAAAAGGACTCCTAGGTGTATAAAAGCGAGATCATAGGTTTTTTTGGTTGTTAAACACCATCTCAGATAGTCACATTCATAGCTTCAAGGTTGTAAAACACCCTAGACTAGGAAGATAACTCGTAATATTGAAAATTTTTTATTATACCCCCCCCCGATAAAAATAATATTCAAGCGTTTGGTATTATATTCATTGTTCATATCCATCTACTGCATCACAGTTAAAGTTTTATTCAAAATACTTTTAGATATTAAAGGTTGTATATTCCGCAACACATTATGTATAACATACACTCAGTTTCTACCAACAAGTTATTTTTGGATTTATCCAGGTAATTTAACCTTAGACAGCTAGAGGAAACGATCAAGATTGGGATCAACATGTGGAAACGAGAGCCTTCGCATTGAGAAAACTTAACAGAATCGATGGAAATTGAATCTACCACATAGTAATACTACTGCTAAGGCTTACAAACCCATACTCAAACTAGAGTGCGTAAGAGATGTGGGTGATAAGAATTAAGCAAACTATCCGTACCAGACAATGCTCTATGGAGGTCATAGAGAATGGTAACTAAGGTATCTGTACCACAATCAACACAAGATATGGTACTATCAATTACAAAGAAGTCATTACCTGTAACTGTTGAAGAAAAGGACCAACAAGAAGAATGATGTGACATGCTTGAAGCATTCTACTCATGGCTACTTCCCAATTGAACATCAACTTACATTCAGACAGTACACTGATGGCTAAAATTAATGTTGCTTGGCTATCAAACACGATTTGAGTAATGAAGCACTAAGAAAAAACATAAGACGACTTTGAAGCAACAATAATGAAAATATTAGTGTGCATCACGCACAAAGTCTCTGACTCTATCCTTAGCAGGCTCAGAAGAATGTTTATTAGGCTTGCAATTTAAGTGTTGTGGTCATCGGTCAGAAGACTTAAATTTAAATTTTTGATCAGGTTTGCCTCGTGAGTGGAAATACTCATGTTGTAGTCCTGGATGAAAAAGGCAAAAATTGAAACAATACATCGATGAATTGTACAACAACTTAAAATTATTGAACAAAGCGTAAAGAAAATCTTTGTTGCAAGTAGTGGGTGCTCAATAACTTGGTCTTTATTACTAGCTCCCAAGCACTAGCAGCACTATGATGTTAATACTGCTAAACCTGCATATGAACGTTATACAGTACCCTAATTTTAAACACGCTAGTACCTCAGTAGATTGCTAGCTTAAGTGATAATGCTATGTATGCTTTCATGGTTGAGAAACCCAATGGTTCTAATCTCCTACAGCAGGACTTAGAAAAAATTTATGAAGATGATTTGGAAGCAATGGATTTGAAGTGGCAGCTCTCTCTGCTAAGTATGAGGGCAAAGAGGTACTATCAGAGGACAGGCAAGAAAATTTTCATTAATGCTAATGATACTGCTGGGTATGATAAATCCAAGGTAGAGTGTTTCAACTGTCACAAGATGGGACACTTTGCCAGAGAATGTAGAGCAACAAGGAACAAAGAGGACCAGTTCAGAAATCAAGACAACACTAGGAAGCAAGGAAACAATGAAGACACATCTTCAAAGGCAATGTTGGCTATAGATGGTTTAGCTTTTGACTGGAGTGGCATGGCAGAAGAACAGGTTAAGACAAACATGGCTCTAATGGCGTTTTTAGACTCTGAGGTATACAATGATAAAACTTGCTCTAAAACTTGTCTGAAAAACTATGAAACTCTTAAGAAACAGTGTGATGATTTGATTATTAAGCTTAATCAAACTGAATTTATAGCAGCTACTTATAAAAGAGGTTTAGCAACTGTAGAAGAACAACTTATCACATATAGAAAGAATGAGGTTCTTTTTAGTAAAGAGGTTGCAGTTCTTAAAAGGGAAGTAGCTTGCAAAGATTATAAAATAAATATACTTAAAAGTGAGTTTGAAAAAGTAAAGCAGGAAAAAGAGGGCATTGAATTTAAAATTGAGAAATTTGATAAAGCCTCAAAAGACATAGACAAGTTGTTAGGGGTCAGATAACTAACAAAAGTAAAAAGGGTTTGGGGTATAATGTTGTTCCTCCACCCCATCCTTTAATCTATAATAGACCTAAAATGCTTGATCTGTCTTATTCTCGTCTTGATGAATTCAAAGAGCCTAAATTCAAAGCTTATGGTTTTGAGGATAGTAATAAAAAGTCTAATGTTGTTTGTGATAAAAAATTAGATGATTCTAAGGAAAATTCTGATGGCTCTTTGGTAAAAGAACAAGTATCAAAAGACTCAAGTAGCTCTGTTGAGTCTTCACTTAATGTTAATAAAGAAACTGTTTTTTCTATTGATAAAAAGGTAGAGTTTGTCAAACCTAAAAATTATGAAAAACCAGTTAAAAAAGTCAAGTTAGGTATACAGAGATGTATAGATCACAAACTCTAAGGGGGATCAAAGAAATTGGAAAAATGACAGAAGTCCAATCAACTAGAAGTGATATTTGTGAAGTATAACAAAGCTTGCTATTATTTGTGGAAGTTTTGATCATGGTGCAAGGCTCATTGCAATAACACATCAAAGGGAAATGGTTGTAAATAGGAAAAATTATAACAGGTGAACTACATCTATACTACCAAAAGGACTCACCCTAATGCTCAAAGGAACATGGTTCCAAGAGCATTTTTAATGAAACTTGTCTAAAACCTTTAAATACTGCTAGGACAGTTAATACTGCTCATTCCGAAAAAATTCTATAGTTTATAGTGCTAATCAATTATCATGTTTTTCAAATATCAGCATAATCAACTGTACAAAAAAATGGTCATACAAGACAAAACAGTATTAACCGACAAAAGGTTGTACCCATAAAGTTTAATACCGCCAAGCACAATAGCATTAAAACTAGCTAGCCAAAAGCATTTAAAAAACTGCTAGTACCAAATTCTGCAGTTGTTAATAGCTGTTAGGGTAATCAGTTAAATGCTGTAAAGGCTCACCATGTTTGGTTTGGAGACCTACAACCCATAGTGCATCAATCCACACTTGAAGATACAAAATTACATAGATGCAGAGAGCAGATCCAAGTCAGTGATGGATTGTGTCCCCAAAGGAATCTAATTTCCTTATTTATATTTGCAGGGCAAGACACAACAGGATGACACAGGATTTGTTGATAGTGGATGCTCAAGGCACATGACTGGGAACATAACTTATCTCTTAGATTTCAAGGAATTTTATAAGAGGTTATGTTACATTGGGGTAAGGGAGCACATGGAGGTTTGAATTTACTGGTATATGGAACACTTAAAACAGATAATCTTGATTTTGATGATGTATACTTTGTTAATGAGTTAAAATTCAATCTTTTTAGTGTCTCACAGATGTGTGACAAAAAGAACTATGTCCTTTTTACTGACAATGAATGTTTTGTCTTATCTCCTAATTTTAAGTTGCCTGATAAAACTCAGATACTTCTTAAAATTCCTAGAAAAGACAATATGTATAGTTTTGATATGAAGAACATTGTTCCTAAAGAGAGTTTAACTTGTCTTGTTGCAAAGGCTACATTAGATGAATCAATGCTCTGGCATAGGAGACTTGGTCACATTAATTTTAAGAACATAAACAAGCTTGTTAAGGATAATCTTGTAAGAGGATTGCCTATAAAATGTTTTGAAAATGACCAAACCTGTGTTGCTTGTCTTAAAGGGAAGCAACACAGAGCTTCTTGTAAGTCCAAAGTTCTGAATCCAATTACTAAGCCTTTGTTTATGCTTCATATGGATCTGTTTGGTCCAACTTTTGTGAGTATTAATGCAAAAGAAAGTATTGCTTATGTATAACCTAGATGACTATAGCAATGTGGGGTTAAAATATGAGTTTTCTTTTTAGCATCTAAGGATGAAACCAGTGAGATTCGTAAGAATTTTATCAAAGAAATAGAAAACCTAGGGGATAAGAAAGTAAAAATAATCAGAAGTGGTAATGGAACAAAATTTAAGAATAAAGTTATGGATGATTTTTACAGAGAGAAAGGTATTAAGAGGGAATACAGTGTAGCCAAGACTCCTCAGCAAAATGGTGTGGCTGAGAGGAGGAATAGGACACTAATTGAGGCTGCTAGAACAATGTTAGCTGACTCTAAGTTACCTACCACATTTTAGGCTGAAGCAGTTAGTACTAGCATCGCTATGTACAAGGACATAGGGCTTATAATCAAGCCTCAATAACAAAGACAACTTATAACTTTTTATAGGTTTTAAAACCACTCTAAAGCTTTAATGAGACCATTTGGATGTCATGTTACCATTCTTAATACTTTAGACAGTTTAGGCAAGTTTGATGGCAAAAGTAATGAAGGTTTCTTTGTTGGATATTCTTTGAGTAGTAAAGATTTTAGGGTATACAATAATAGAACTAGGAGGGTAGAAGAAAACTTGCATATTAGGTTTTTAGAGAATAAGACTATGATAGAAGGGAATGGTCCAAAGTGGCTGTTTGATATTAATTCTCTAACCCAATCTATGAATTATGTTCCAATTGCTGTAGGAACAATCACTAATGAATCTGCAGGTAATCCAAAGAGACTTAATGCAGGTACATCTACAGAGAATGAAGAAATCATTCAAGTTGCATGCATGTGATGCAATTTGGAAAGAAGTTTCATACTTCTTGATTCAACTTCTAAAGGAGGTTGATAATGGTGAACAAAATCTGCTGCTGATGAATCAAAAAAGCCGAGTTGAAAGATGGACCAGATAATGAGAATGATGAAAAAGATAAGTCTAAAGATGATAGCAGTCCTAAAGAAGTTAATACTGCTAGACAACAAGTTAATACTGCCAGTCCTGAAGTTAATACTGGTCGAAATTTACAAACACTTAACCTGTTGATCCAATCAGTTAATACTGCTATGTTTATAATGATCAAGATGGCCTAAAATACCAGTTCACAATGGAGCTAGTCATACACTTGAAGCCCACACAATGGTATGATTCTTCAGTAGATGAAGATGAACCAGAAAGTTGTTTTGGGGAACATCACAAATTCCTATACAGTTCCAACCACTCCCAATATAATAATTCATAAAGATCACCCAATTGAAAACGTGATTGGTGATGTGAAGTCATCTGTTCAGACAAGAAGAATGACAAAACCTACTTCTGAACAAGGGTTTCTCAGTTTAGTAAACTGCTCCCAAGTGATTTTTATCAAGAGATTGCGATCTACTTATACTTTGGTCTTGGTATGAGTTTGACGTCACGTGGATAGTACAAGATATAAGACATAAGTTTGGGTTATTCTACTTCTACATCAAGTTCGTAATACTTAGTTTTCTTCATCAGTGATCATTACATAGAGCTTACATAATTGAAATTCAAGAGATGGTTAACATATGGGTTTTAGGGGAAGCTTATTATGTTTAACCATTAGGTTATGTTCATGCACCACTTGAGGTGAAAGGTTTCATTACTACTGCTAGTTGTTTATTACTACTGCTAGTTTAAGTTTCAATTGTCTTAAGTTCATTTATCTTATTATGAGTCATGGAGGGTAATTTGAGACATTAAAAGGCTGGATTAGTAGTGTAGTATATGATTTGTAGTTGTAAAGATTCAAGTTGCTTATCTTTACAAGACCACTATTGGATTATGACAAAAATGGGAAGAAGATTACAAAGATTACAAAGATATGATTTGCAGCTTATTATATGTGGTGACATGATACAAAGGATATCTGATTAAGGGGAAGTATGTTTCATTCATATATTAACTTCAGGGGAAGTTTGTGCTTATTTGGTTTTGTCATTATCAACTAAGAGAAGATTGTTGGGAAATATATTTTGAGTTGATAAGACAAAACAATGAATGAAATGGAAACAAGAGGGACTTAAATGACAATTCAAGAATTCTACAAGCTGGTGGAGGATATTCTACAAAAGATAAAAGATTCTAAAAGATATGATTCTTGAAGATAAAGATGAAGTTTATTAAAGAATTAAAAGATTTAGTTTCCTTATACAATTATATTTTCCCTTGTAAATCTAGATGGACTCTACTATATAAAGAGATCCTTAGATATAGTTTTAGGTGTGCCAAAAAGTGTGATGTGGTCATCAAATTTAAATATCTTCCTTTTATCATTATGCACTTGTCTAAGGTCTAACATACGTATAACTAACCTTTAGTACATCATAATTTCTATAATAGAATATTCATAATATCTATTGAGGTAAATAACCTTAATTAGATTATTTTCAAAAAGACATGCAAAGGTGTATTCTTAGAACGCTTTAATGTAGCATATTCCACATTGTCACAGTTAAGTATACTCCTAAGATTTGGAAGACTCAATCATATTTAAACTCACAAAATGTTGCTTGCTCTCTCATTAAACCTTAGAATTCTGCACATCTTGATTAGGATTTTGAGAACCAGAATTAAAACATATTAGTTGAGTCATATTAGGCCATGTATTAGTGGACAATGCAAATTTCATCTTTTCTACACTTCATTAGGCAAAAGCGGGATTTTGTTTTATTCTAAAATAAGAATGACTACTAGAGAATCTATTGCACTAGAAATTTAATTTAACCTAACGGTTGAATTGCTTCTGGGAAGGAAGTTGGGTTCGTGGTACAACCCATAAAATATAGTCGTGTTTAGCCTGAATTAAGCACCACTAGTGATAGTCTCATATTCATTCTCTAACTTGATTAAATGACTCTTTCTAAATATACCTAATGTTAGTTTACATTGATAAACTTTGTATTTCATTAGGATTGCTTATTAAACAAGTAGCAATTAGGATTCTCTTTAGTCGACCTAGACTACTTGCACCTCGCATATGTATTTTTGTGATTTCAAAATGTTAACTTGTTCTCGTAAAATATGATTATATTTTCTTTATGCTATTTTGATACTCAATGATTACTTGCTTAATAGTGGAATGCATAATTATTTAGATGGTTTTGTTTTTGGGTTAGCAATCCCGATTTAATATCTCTAAGTTTATCTTTATGATACGTGTTATTAAATGCTAAATGCTAACATATTTTGTATGATATATGTGTGTGACGTAATCATTGTTTTATGTGAGCTTTTATATGATCTACGTTTTTTCCTGTGCACCCACACTATATCATTAAGCCCGTCTATCTAGATAAATATATAGACGTCACATAGTCTTGTACATCAATATTTTTGATTGTTATGATTAATGCGCTTAAGTGACTTAGTGTCTTTTGAGTTTAGGGTATTGCCTCGTGTCACTAAAATTTATCAAGTACACATGCATAATCGTCTTAATCCCTAAGGATTTTAGTTTAGATCACTTTGATCATTATCTTATTCATTTACTTGATTCTTTTCTTCACGAAATACGCTTTCCGTCCCTCGTCGTAAACGGTCAAATACTCAAAACTCCTCATAGTAACTTGTTCTCGCTCTCTTGTTACTATATCAACCGTCTCCTATCTTTAAGGGTCCGCTCCTTAACTATAAACGATTATATCACTCATTTTTCATACCTAATTCATTCTACAAAAACCTCAATCATGCCTCTACGACTATATAGAGGGCTAGTTAATTATCTTCCCCCACCATTTCTGCTAACGTTACCTAGAAGATAACCTTAACCTCATACCTCATCATGTGATTGATCTATGAACATTACAATACTTAAGAAGAGCTACGTAACTTTACGGTTGAAGATCGTCGTATGATAACCATCATCCTTCTTGACATTAACAAGTTCATCGCTTTCATCATCGTTTGTTTTCTTCTTTATTTATTTTTATTATTCGACACGTTACGTTTGGATGAGCACGAATTAAGTGGGAGGGAAAACACACTCGTTCACATATAGTTTTTCACCAAATATTCTTAAGAACTCACAAATGTGTTTTTTATTCCCTAGAAACCAATTCAAACGAACCTTTACCCTACAGACTCACTTCTTTTTGCACCACACATGTACACCCCGTTCACACAAACCAAATTGGTGATAAGGATCGTAACCTAGCTCGTACCCTAACTTCACTATTAGGACCAATACCTCCTCAAACAAGAACACTCATTTCTTTTTCCATAAGAACACTCATTTCTTTTTCCACAACACAAGTACACCCCCTTTACACAAACTGATTTGGTTCTAGTCTTCTACCCTAACATCACTAACTAGCAACAATACCTATTCTTGACAAGAGCACATAATTCTTTGAATATTGGCCTCGTTACTAGAATCTTCAACCCTTGCGTCAACCATCACTCAAAAATCTTATTACTACACTTCACTTCTGATTATGAAAGAACCTTTGACCCGTATGTCAATCATTCACAAACCCTATAACTAGATTTTGTTAGCCCTAAAATATGGTAACTAATCCAAAATTACATTTATCATTTATAGTCGTGTCGGGTTAGTTTAGCTAGTCAAGCCCGGAACTATAAATACCCCCTCCATACTTCTATGGAGGGGAAGAAGTTCACATTTGTAAAGTGTGAGTGTATGTGTGGTTTCTCTTTTCTCTCTAGGACACACATAACTTCTCATATCTCTTTCTCTTTTCTCTCTAATAAAAATAGCTCAACATCCTTTTCATTTTACCATACCTCCGGATCTTATGTTTTAAGGGTGAATCGTGTTAACAATTGGCATCAGAGCATAGGGGGAATCCGTGTTGTTTAACTACTAATTATGTGGTGGATAAGCTCAAAAATTCATGGCTTATTTTGAAGAAAAAAGGCCATGGCTAAAAAAAGTGGGTTTATTGGGTTATTAATCTTGTTCTTTCCTTGATCTACATGTTAAACAGGTTAGATTGCTACCATTTAATAAGTTACATAAGCTCCTAGATCGATTTATAAGCATAAAAGGGTTGACTTATTTTTTATGTTCTAAGTGGTGGTTTGGCTCGAATTTGATGATTCACGAAGAATAGCTTGTTATTTCGTGTTATATACTCATCTAACCACTTAGTATTAAGCCCCTTTAGCTTATTTGAGAAGCTAATCATATTATTTGGGCTTATTATGTTTAAATCGTGTCTATGTTCTTCATGGCGGTTTGAATATTAAATTATTTTCTTGGTGGCGGTTTGACAAAAAGTATAGACAAGATCCGCATTTTAAGGAAAAAGTAGGTGGCGGTTTGACCAAAGTCAACGGCGGTTTGATTGAAAATAATATTTTATTGGTGGCGGTTTACCATTTTACATGGCAGTTTGAACAGGTTAAGCGGCGGTTTGCCATAGGCGGCGGTTTACCGTAGGCTGTGGGTTGCCTGGTGGCGGGTTGCCTGAAGGCGGGTTGCCTGGAGGCGGGTTGCCTGGAGGCGGGTTGCCTGGAGGCGGGTTGCCAAAACAATTGGCGGTTTGACCACAAAACAGGTGGCGGTTTGACCAAAAAAAAGAGGCGGTTTGCCTAATTTTTGGCAGCGGTTTGGCTTATTATTGGAGGCGGTTTGCTTAACTTTTCACATTAACAAATCTCGTTTCCATAGACTTTTAACGACACAAGTTAAACCTTAACAAACCATTAACCTAAACCATACACAAGGACTTATAAAACAACACAATCAACCATAACAACACACCACACAAACAACAACACTTAATCCCATAACGATCCTGAAAAGATTCACTTAAACGACAAAACGGCTAGAGATTCGGATTACGATGACAAGTGATTACGAAGTTGATTTGGTATCCCTTATTTGAGATTCAAGTTGGATTTCATAAAGGCGTCTACTTATTTCATCATCGAGACTTTCTTCTATTTTCTATCGATTGATGACTTGCTTGAACGTATACAGTTATGATTAAGACTTGGATTATCTAGTTTCCAGAAGTCAAGGGGTGGTTGGATGAAGACCTGGATAACTATCACTTAAAGGAGTTACATTGTAGTACTCAGTGTCACACGCAGATGTCGATGTGGATAATTTCAAGAGGTGTTGTACTTCTTATACTTTTGATGTTGGGTATAAGGTACTTAGAGATTTTCTTCTGCACCGTTCTTCAATCAACA
>BQNB010196980.1:0-11249 GCA_026074375.1 Tanacetum coccineum | reverse complement strand
ACGTTGCGAATGGTACATTATAGGAATAATGTACTTTGTAAAAATGATATTATGATATTGACTTGATATATTATGATGAACGCTTGACATATATGAAGATAGGATTGCCATATGTAGGTTGCCTGAGCCCGTTAACTTTAGTTATGCAAGAAATGTTGTACATCGAGATATTGGCAAAGTAAGTAATGTAATAAAGCAAAAAATTTCCCTAAAAAAGGTGAGTTCATATATAATTGATAGATTGTACATCATCTAACTTAATAGATGGATATTTACATTTATGAAAATTACGAGTTGTTATAAAAACCATCTCGCAACAAAGATTAAAAGGCTTTCATTGGAGGTTCTTGGAGCGATTGCGAGAATGACGCCGAAGACAAAACTAACAACGAAACTTATCTCATGGCTCAATCATCAAATGAGGTAACTCTCAACTCTTCTTGCTATAGTGATAATGCATCTTCTCTTGATAATGATATTATGCAAATTGAATATGATAGCTTATGTGAAATTAGCTTAAAAGTCATTAACAAGAATAAAATTTTAAAAACTTAAAGAGATCTTTTAAAAAAAGAAATTTTAGAATTAAACAAGAAAATTAAGAAACTTAAGAGAAGTAAAGAAATTGAAATTTGCTGTAAGTCATGTGATGAACTTAAATTGGAAAACGCTAAACTTAAAGAAACTCAAGTTAAATTTGATAAAAGTGCTAATTTACTAAGAGAAATGTTAAACAATCAAAAGTCACCTAGTTGCAAAATTGGTCTAGGATTTGATAGCGATAAAGCGTCAACAAGCGGAACTAAAACCATGAGTTTCGTTGGATCGTCCACTGAAAAAGCAACGGACGGATCCACCATTAAGGGGCACGGATCCACCATTAAGGGGCACAGATCCACCTTACCTGGATCCGTGAGTCTCAAAGATAGAAAAAGGGACAAAACATGTTTTTAGTCCACCTATATCTTCTAGATTAGATTTTGTTATTACTAGGAAGAAACTAATACATAATAGCATTGTGATGAGGTGTTATTTTATACACTTTTTCGAGATCGTTTAACCCCCTAAATCATGTATTTATGCCCAAAATAGGTACTTAATCATTCCTTTTCAGGTATTTAACATTTGGAAGGCATTTAGAGGAAACACACATGACTTGGGCTCATTTGGAGAAGAAACGGAGAAGGCTACGAACCTACACCAACATCTCTCAAGAATTTCTACTCAGAAGCTAGAGACGGCGTCACAAATTACATGTGACGCCGTCACAACCCATCTCAAGATGACGTCACAAGATTTCTAGAAGGCGTCAGATTGTATGACCTAGCCCATTATCTAGAATATTCTATTCATGACGGCGTCACGATTAACACTCAACGCCGTCGCATCGATTTTTCTATAAACACAAATCCGTTTTTAAGGTTTTAGGTGTGTAACTTTAGAGTAAAAGAAAGGGATGAACCCTAGTTCATTTAACAGCTGTTAGGAATGATTTTAGGGCCTCAAAACCCTATTGTACTTCCTTCAATTCTTGTTTTAATCAAGTAAGATTATCTTAATCATTCAATATGTTTATGTGTTGTTTGATTCATTATTATTCTTGCTTTACCTTTAACATGCTTGGCTAAACCTTCTATTGTGTTTATTTATGATTTTATGAAACTTAGGATGTAGATCTTAGTGGTGTTGCTTCTTGTGATGAATATGCATGTTAGGTCTTAGAAGCTTTTGTCTGTATCACTATTGATATGTATAGGAAAACATGATTGTGTAGAAAGGATACCATCGGGTAATAGTCTTCATACTACCTTGCCCCTTATATGGTTGATCCACTCTTAATATATTTCAATTGCATTTAATATACTCTTAGGGGCCTTGTAATAGTCTTCATACTACCTTACTTGTGCATTGCCTTAACGGAATATTAAATAGATGACGGGTTCGTGTAATCCGTTCATGACTTAGGAAATAGTTACATAGATCATCACAAGTGTGACAAAGCAACAACACTAGGAGAAGCAATCTAGGGAGTACTACATGATTAAATAAACACAATCTTTTATTATATGGTTATCACCAGTAGCGTAGTTTATTATTTAGTTTAATAGCTAAAACCAACCAAACCTCTCAAATATATGATTTACCTATTTTCCTATAAACATAAAAACACAAAAAGAATCTTCTCTCATTAGACCATGATCAAGCTTTCCTAACCTATTCCCCTAGAGAACGTTAACAACCACCGAGTCTTGACTATACTACACTACAACGGTTAGGTACACTGCCTAGGGAGATGTAAAACTTCTTATAGAAGTCCCTTACGACAACCGCAACAAGTTTTTGGCGCCGCTGCCGGGGAATAGTTAGGTTTTGATCATAGTTTAGCTTAGTTTTACTTGCTTGAATCCTTTCAAGTAAGATTTAATTCCTGTCATTAGCTTTCTTGTAGTCTATCTTTTTCTTTGTGCCCTTTATTCGAAAACATTTGTAAATTTGTAAATTTGTAAATTATAATATATAGGTATGGTTTATCTAGCATAGGTAGGTTTGATGTATTCTTCCGTAATCAACTCTTGGTGTCCCAACAACATCGAGATGAATCTCTCTACGATTTGTGGACTCGTTTCAAAGACATAATCTGAAAAGTCCTAAATCATGGCCTTAGTATATCATCAATTTGACAGCCAAAGGGGATCATAGGAAGTTTAGTGATATAGGAGCATGGTATACCATAGAGGATTGTGCCCAATATGATAAAAAATGTAGCAACCCAACAAGCGCCATTTCTGATGAAACAATAGCAAATCCAAATTCTCAAATAGTTAGGGATGATATGGTTAGGGTACAGGTACCTAGGTGCATGGCATGGTTAGATTATGATGAGCATGTAGATAGCCTAAGTATGATGGATAATAAGGTAGGAGTTACAAGCCTTGAGAGTACCACACAAACCCTACCGTCATTTGAGGAATACACACCGCCCATGACTTACTCAGAAGAAGTAGAAAAGACTTTAGGAACCCTGATAGAGGTAGAACCTTTGAGCGAAACAAAACTAGAGGAAGTAGGCTTGAATTGTAATCACAACACTCCTTTTAGTTCTAGGGAAGTTCATAGTTTTGATGGACTAGAGCCTCAACCTTTACTCAATATTCTATCCTTAGATGTAGGTCTAGGAGACGTAATAGGCCCTGAACC
This sequence comes from Tanacetum coccineum, assembly GCA_026074375.1. Classification (NCBI taxonomy): domain Eukaryota; kingdom Viridiplantae; phylum Streptophyta; class Magnoliopsida; order Asterales; family Asteraceae; genus Tanacetum; species Tanacetum coccineum. Next base: position 8,051 of record BQNB010196980.1, on the reverse strand, counting down.
ACCCATCAAACCACATAGTCCGGATAGTTCTAAGATGAAGGTAGTAGATTATTTAACAACTCAAACACCGCCTTCACCTCACGTGGCAAATTCCCATCCTAATGGTGTGTATTGTTATTATAACCCAGGTATAGATGACCCTAAGACACATTATGGATTTAAACTGGGTTTATTAGGAAAAAGTATATCCCTAGGTGTTGATATTTTAAATTGGGAGCTGTTTGATGATGATTAGGGATTAGAATCTAAGGAAGTTTTTCCTGTAGGAGAAGAACTTAGTTTATTTGATCGGCCAAATGAAGTAGAGAGAAGTAGAATTCTAGAAGCACACCGTTTAGAGTCTATTCTTGAACAACAAATTTCTCAACGTATGGCTCCTTCTCATCACAATGATATGTACCGTTACTATCACCCGTACTTGAACTCAAGTGTAGGGGAACCCTCCCCTTTATCTGTCAAATAAGCGTAGAGTCAGGCTCGTGACTCGAACAAAAACAATCGCTTTTTGAGAGGCAACCCAATATTTATTCTATCATATTTGAACTCTATCTTGTAATCATGCTTTGCATTGTTTTTAACCTCGTCTTAACTTCAATCAAAGGTATTTTGCAAATAATAAGTGTAGGGGAATCTATCCGATTTTTGAACCAAGTTCAAGCATGTTAAATAAATTGTTTAGATTAATTCGCGTCGGTTTCGAGTCATATGAGTAAATTGTCAAATCTTAGGTTTTATGAGGCTATTTTTACAGGAATTAACTTATGAAATAAATGCAGGAAATTTTTCATCAAAAACAAAAATTTCATTTTCACACAACGTGGAGACGGCGTCACGATTTACACGCGACGCCGTCACCACGACACCGATGACGGGGTCAGGATTCTCCTGATCAAACGGCCAGGTCCAGAAAACTTAAAGTTTTTAATTATTTTTGAAAATAAAACTTGCATAACATTTAAAATATGTAATTTTCTGTTATAAACCTGCAAAACCAATAAGTTTGATAACTCTCTCAACCTATCTTTACTGCTTTATCGAGTCAAACCCTAAATTCATATTGTATATTTGTATATCACACATTTTATGCTTGGTATAGTTGTCCTTGTCTTTGATTACAGGTTATATTTGATGAGAAGAAGCTTGGAAATTTTTAGGAAGTTTCATTGGATGATTCTTGGAGGACGATTTAACCAGTTATCGCATGTTTCTTCTCCATTATTGAGCAAACCAGGGGAGTACTAGTTTATTTTACTTGTTTTCTTTTCCCTTTATTCGTTCTTATGGGTACTTCTATAAAACATTAGGGACAATGTTCAACTTAAGTGTAGGGGGGGGGGGGAATAAGCCTTAGAAACTATTCTTTCATTTGCCATTTGTTTTGTCCTTAAAATAATGGGTAATATATCAAAACATAGCATAAAAGGTGATTTTGACCCAAATTTAAAATTTTTTATGACACATACCGACGAAAACCAAGTATTAAGAGCGTCTCATGGATATGAATTTATATTACTAGCACAAAAACCCTTAAATTCCACCCCCTAAAATGTAAGGTTCGCCCTTAGATGTTATACCTTTAACTTGTTCGAGTTAAGGAGTGAACAATCATGTATGTCTATTCCGTCGTTACGGATGTGTATGCATGGTTTTGTCGCCTTTTCTAGAACATTAGTATTGGTTACTTTAGGATTATGAGAGTGTACCGGTAGTATATCAAATTCTAGAATTGTTTTTGTGATGCATCCCAAGACCGCATAGTAAGTGTTAGGATTTGCTTGATAAGAGGCATTAGGATTAACCCATGTTTAAACCTGTAATTGTTATGATGGTCACACCGATCATATAACTATCCCACACCCTTGCCATGCACTCACCTTTAGTGCAGGATACCCCTAGTACAACCCTCTGAGCCTATCCTTTTTCACGATTCTCGTAATTTTCTGGTTAAGCCGGACTATTAATGAAGAGCATTGTCACCATTAAACCAATCGTTACACCCAAATAGGCTTAGCCCACCTTGTATGTACTCATTTTTAGTACATTATTGTTTTAACCCAAGTTAATTATTTGAGTACACGGTTGCTAAGTCCTTATCTTTGTAAATACTGTTTTGGGACAATTGAGATTCATGGTAGTATTTATTTCGCGGAAGAATGGGGAAGAAAAATTAAGTCAATACCCCTATACGTTTGTTAGATGATCTCCATGTTATTTTGATCCACCTCAAATCGGGTCATTAGTTAGATTGTAAATATCAAGCATGTAAAAGCTCAAGTGTAGGGGTACGTGCTATAAACCCCAAGTTATGTTGTATTATGTTATTAAAAAAATAGAAAAGAAAAAGAAAGAGATTGATGTAGAGTTGTATAGAGTTTGTATATCTTCGTCCGAGTCTTGGCTTAGCAACCAAACCAAAGTGTATTAGTGTAAATAATTAGCTAACCTTTCCACTCCAAATTCACCCAAAGCCACCCAAATGTATCCCATCCGTTTCTGTTTCCATTATATGTTATCTTACACCTACACCCCAAAACGCTTTAATTAGACCTCTTAGATAGTAATGAATAATGCTTGCACCTAGCGGTGGAGGTTTGATCCTTTACCAAGCCTATGGTAATTTATATGCTATGACAGGTAATGAGTGGATTTTCCATTTCCCCCTTTTTTGTTATAATTTATTATACACCCGAGTAAAAGAGAGAATCCCAAACACTTATGTGAGGTGCTAGTATTTACTTTCTGTGCTTTTAATTATAAGGTCTAGAAGGTTGTATTGTCTTGGTAGAAAAGCCTATTTACTTGAGGACAAGCAAATATCAAGTGTAGGGGTATTTGATGAGGTGTCATTTTATACACTTTTTTGGGGTCGTTTAACCCCCTAAATCGTGCATTTATGCCCAAAATAGGTACTTAATCATTCCTTTTCAGGTATTTAACATTTGGAAGGCATTTGGAGGAAATAAACGTGACTTGGGCTCATTTGGAGAAGAAATAGACAAGACTACGAACCTACACCAACATCTCTCAAGAATTTCTACTCAGAAGCTGGAGACGGCGTCACAGATTACACGTGACGCTGTCACAACCCATCTCAAGACGGCGTCACAAGATTTCCATACGGCGTCAGATTGTACGACCCAACCCATTATCTAGAATATTCTATTCATGACGGCATCACGATTAACACGCGACGCCGTCACAACGATTTTCCTATAAATACAAATCCGTTTTTAGGGTTTTAAGTGTGTAACTTTAGAGTAAAAGAAAGGGAGGAACCCTAGTTCGTTTAGCAGCTGTTAGGAACGATTTTAGGGCCTCAAAACCCTATTGTACTTCCTTCCATTCATGTTTTAAACAAGTAAGATTATCTTAATTATTCAATATGTTTATGTGTTTTTTGATTCATTATTATTCTTGCTTTACCTTTAACATGCTTGGTTAAACCTTCTATTGTGTTTATTTATGATTGTATGAAACCTAGGATGTAGATCTTAGTGGTGTTGCTTCTTGTGATGAATATGCATGTTAGGTCTTATAAAACCAGCTTTTGTCTGTATCGCTGTTGATATGTCTAGGAAAACTTGATTGTGTAGAAAGGATACCATCGGGTAACAGTCTTCCTACTACCTTACCCCTTATATGGTTCATCCACTCTTAATATATTTCAGTTGCATTTAATATACTCTTAGGGGCCTTGTAATAGTCTTCATACTACCTTACTTGTGCATTGCCTTAATGGAAGGAAATAGTTACATAGATCATCAGAAGTGTGACAAAGCAACAACACTATGAGAAGCAATCTAGGGAGTAATACATGATTAAATAAACAAAATATTTTATTATACTTTTATTTACAGTAGCGTAGTTTATTATTTAGGTTCATAGCTAAAACTAACCAAACCTCTCAAATATATGATTTACGTACTTTCCTATAAACATAAAAACACAAAAAGAATCTTCTCTTAACCTTTAGAATTCTGTTAGACCGTGATCAACCCTTCCCAACCTATTCCCCTAGAGAACGATAACAACCTTCGAGTCTTGCCTATACTACACTACAACGGTTAGATACACTGCCTAGGGAGTTGTAAAACTTCTTGTAGAAGTCCCTTACGACAACCGCAACACATTGATGAGTCAAAGAAACGTCTTTAAAACCATCACTCAAAAGCGGTATAGGTTATGTCAAGACCGAGTCTAGATCAAAAACAACTCCTCCTAGGAGAAACATTTATTCTCAACGAAGATACAACATACCTCAATCTAGGAGAAACTCTAGACAACCAATTCATCAAAACTTCTATCTTATGAATTGGAACAACCAACAAAATCAAGGCTTTGTACATATGGGAAATTGTGTGAGGTTTCTTGATTCATGATCTCGGGAGGTCGGGGATGATGGAAATGTATAAAAGCCATTTTAGAGAGAGAAAGTAGTTATTATTGAATGATTAGTGAAAATTACAATTGTGAGGTTCACCCCTCTAAGGAAGATTAGAGGGGGTATTTACAGTCTAAACACAAGCCATCTTTGGGCTAATTACATTTCTAGTCCTTGTGTTTAAGACTATATAGAAACTAATGTAAATTCCATATAGACACCATATTTTTAATCCTAACAATCTTCCCCTAATATGGTGGCATATGGAATTACTTACAATATATCCTACAAGTACAAATATAAGTGCTCCAGCTTAAATCTTTCCATTACTTGCAGACGATACAATGTAATCCGTATAAAATGAGTTAGCTTCCCCCCAGTTCATACTGCATGTCTTCACACAACTTTCTTCATCTACTTCTCTTTATCGAAGTTTCTGAATCAGCTTCCCCCCAAACCAACATCCGTATTATAAGCAGATTCTGAAACTGTGATGTAGATTCATAGAAGAAGAAGTAGAAGTAGAAGTAGAAGTAGAAGAAGAAGTAGAAGAAGCAGAAGAAGAAGCCAACCACATCAAACTAAACTGCTTCTGTTATGATGAATATCCGTTCACGTATGCACATACTTCACACACTAACCATACATTTCTTCCCCCTGATTTATGCAATCTATCAAATACTACCTTTTCTTCCCCCTGATTGCATTCGATGACCATCAAAAAAATCATAAACATGTGTACGCCCGAATATTCGATAGAACAACCATGTGTGAAGTAGAATAAATTCGGTTAAGCATGAGAATCAACTGCTGATTAAGAACCTCTATTTGTCTCTTCTCTGACTAATTTAATTCCAGCCTCGCATTTTGTCGGCTAGTTGTAATGACCACTGATAAATGCTTAATTGTATATATTAAATACTCGGGATTTTGCCAAATAAAAGCCAGAAAATGCCAAAAGGATAGAAAATTGTGTGCTTTTGTGTCTATTGTGCAGGAAAGGATAATAAAGACAAAAGGAAGCAAAAACAGTCAAAACCAACAAGAAACGGAAAAGACAAGGCAATGAGTGAAGATTTGAAGCCAAAAATCAGAGCCGGATCAGCCTGATACAAGAAATGAAGACTCAAAATGAAAGCCAAGGACCAATGATGACAAGTCTTCAAAGTTCAAAGGCTTATTTGGAAGTTTTAAATACAAAGGATTAAAGTTGTCAAAAGATGAAAGTTGTTTTTAAAAGGGAAAAAGAAAATAACAAACACAAGGGCTGAAAGTGCAATATTTGAAACTTCTTTTACACTACAAATGGTGAATATCAAACGCAGGGACTACTTTTGCATATATCTCAAAGTTTCAAAATAACACGCGGGTTTAAACCTGACTATAACCGCCCTAACCTATTTTCCCGCCCAAACTCGCAATAAACCCAGCTTGCCAAAATCACTCCCCCGCTCCTCTATACTTCAATAAATCTCGTATTAATCACCCTCCACATCATCACGCGTACGTGGCATCATCCTATTGGACTAAATCCTTCTTAAATCTAAGTGGCAGCTCACTATTGGTTCGAACATGTCATAAGCTCATCAACAGCTTGAAGTCTTCATTCTCTTCTTCAATCCTCTATAAATAGAAGTGTAGACGTTCAGTTTATGAGTAGTTAGTAGTTTTATTTTTAGTTTGTAATTTTTCCTTATTTTTCAAGCATTTTCTTTTAAGTTTTTAGAAATCAAGCTTTAAATACTTGTACCTTTTATACCTTAGTTTGTACCTTACTATTTTGCTTAATAAAATTCAGTTTTCAAGTTCCTTAGTGCTTTGATTCCAATTTAAAGCTGTTTTCATTTCAATAAGCTCTAATAAGCTCTTTTGAGCTTATTCCTGTTCATAAGCTCAAATTTAGTCAAAACTTTGTTCTAGTAATTCATTTACTCATTTCATTCAATTTAAATCCATTCTTGATCATGGAGTTTTAGTTTGATTCAAGTTTGAACGATAGTTGGAGGAATAAGCTTTTAACAGCTTATTGAGCTTTATAGCTCAGGTTTAGAGGCAAGGTGCCATTAGGTGTATGTTTTTGAGCCACTCACTCTACAGGAGTGGCTAGTGACTGAGACAACAAAAATTCAGGTTTTACTTTCTATATTTCATTTTAGCAAATTCTTAGCTTAATTCATATTGCTTATTCCTTTGTTTACTTTGTGCTAAATCCTGTTCAAAAAGTTTAGATAGTTTAGATGTTCAAATTCCTTGAGTTGTTTTAGTTATAATCATCTTAGTTTACATTCCTTAAAATCTGTCAAAGTAAGTAGTTTAAGCTAGTAGAGTAACTAGCTTAATCTCAATAATAAGCTGTAGGTTTAAGAGCTTGAATAGCTTAGATGTTAGATATAGCAGAGTATGATATAATGTTTTAAAAGCTTTAGCGTTTTTTTAAAATAGAATTTTAAGTTTACTTTAATTTGGACAGATCACTATAAAGGGATGTGTTGGGATCTAGTGTATTTGATCTTAAAGTCAACAGTATTCTTGTTAAAAACCTCTTTATAAGCCTGGTTTATCATAATATCAAGAGTAAAAGGGGGTTTTAAGATTTAGTTTGAAGAATTTAAAAGTTTAGAGTTTAAAAATCTTGTATTAGCACCAGGACATTTTAGAGAGTGAAGAAGTTTTAGCATTAAGAGATTTATAACTTTCTAGTTTTCAAAATTGTTTGAAATAGGTTTAGATACATAAATTTAGTAGGTCTAAAGAGTTTTTACTTTAGAAAGTTTAGCCTGCACTAGTGATTTTTTCAAATGCATCAGCAACAATGAATAGCAGCAGAATTGAGACTTATAGTCTATTTCCTCTTGAATTCTAATTTCTAGTTGTGAAACATAAAATCCTTTTATCTAGGTGAGTTTTATATCAAAATTTTAGCTTATTCCCAAAATTTCAGCTTCTAAGGATTAGAGGTAAGATTTTTAGCTTATTAAGAAAAGCTTAAAAACAGTTATAAGCACAACCTTGCACTTTTCAATATCATTTTTCTTGCTATTCTTGTTTACACTCAGCTTATTTCTTTTCAAAAACATTAAGCATACATCTTAAGCTTTATATAGTTTCTTTTGTTTTCCATGTTCATCTAGAAATAAGCTAGAAATAAGCCAAAATCAAAAAAGATAGGAAAACCTATAGTTTATGTAATAGTGTTTTAAAAGCTATTTTTCTAGCTTATTCTGTTGATAAAATTAGCAAGTGCCTTCATGAAAGTTGTAGAGTATAAGCTTCTTAACAACTTTCATGTTTTAAGTTTTTACTTATTTTCAATTTTTAATAAGCCAAAATTAAGCAATATCGTAGGGTTTATTTGGTACTTTTCCCATAGTTTAGGGTTACCCGTTTACATTAGAGTGTAAATTTTTAGAAGTTATCCCGCCTACCCTTTATTTTCTATTCTTACACTTTCTACCCTGTTCTTTCTAGAATAATAAATAGTTTTATATTTTAAATTTTTAGTTTAATAAAATTAGGTTAAAATTTTTAATTGATAAAATTAGGACTCAATTGGTTTATAAAATTTATGGCTTTTTATTACATTAAACTTCTGCACACTTTTAGTATTTTAAAACCATTTTTCCTTATTTTTCCAGTGTAATTTGTATTTTCTAGGAATTAAAATAGATTT
>BQNB010196979.1:0-11249 GCA_026074375.1 Tanacetum coccineum | reverse complement strand
TTTCATCAAAGTTTAAAGCTTTGAATCCTTTTCCTGAAAACATTTTTCTAATAGTTACATTCATAAAGGCGGAGCATGCTCCTGCATTTTCATTTAGAGGTCGAAACTGCTGCAGATGAGGGTTTGGTTCTGCATACTTAGTTGCTTTCGTCATTATGACTTCTGGCATTGAAGTCTTTTGCAATTAAAATGATTAATGAATGCAATCTAAAAGGGTCATTAATTGCTATAGTCTGAGTCTTTATTCGGTCAGGTTTGAGCAACTTTAGGCACATTTCCATTTTACATCAGCGACTGCAAACTGGACACAGGTAGACTTTAAGTTTGATTTGTGGGTTGACATAATCGGGTCTCTGTTCTGTCAAGAGCAAGAGTGACCACAAGAGTTTGGAATGAGCCAGAAAATGGATCAAATAGATTCCAACGAGTATGTCAAGAAGATTCTAGGTCTTTGTTCTGTTAATATATAGCTTGAAAGTCTTGGCTTGAGAATGAAATTGGATCGAATGGATCCAAAAGAAAGCGAAGGTCTTTTATTGGTGAGATTGGCCTATTATCATGACCCCTCAAAAGATAATTTGGATCCTTATGAAATTGATCTTAAGTTTCTGCATTCATCTATGATGAATCTCTAGAGTCAACAGATATCCTGTTTAAGGATCAGGTCTTGTTTTGCATTATGTGTCTGTAGTAAGCTCGTCAAAGTTCAAAATGACTTTTTGTTGCAAATGTAATTTATGTTGTTTGGTTTTCTATGACAGGGCTATCTGGAAATGGTTGTACATGCTCCTGCAATTCCAACCATTAAGAGATCTAAGCAGCTGCAAATGACGATTTTGTTCTGTTCCAGCTGCTTTCTTTGTGACTGCATTTTCGGCACAGGTAAGTTTAATATTACTCCGTAATATCTAAAAAATTAATAAAAACAAAAATGAAATAGCATATAGTCATTTATGAAAATTGAATCTTACATATGTTTTGGACCTTTGTTTAGAGGTTCATGATTATGGCATAAAGAATTATCGACTGTCTTTGTTAACTTGATAACTTGTCGTGAAGTCCAATGTACATCCAAACACCCCTTATACTGCTAAAACAATTAGATTAAAAGAAAAAAGCTTAATCCATGAGCAGACAGCAGGTTTGGTTATTAAACATCACGTGTACAGGAAACAGGCTAGTGTCGCCTACCTCTAAATGGAATAATTTATATGTGAAGGTTCAAGCTAATATATTTTTAAGATAGCTTGAAATATATGAGGTGATATAACTGCAACTCTTAGTTAGCTATTAAGCAACCAAAACTGAGGTATAAGCTCAGTTACTCAATTAGGGGATTTAAGCTAATAAATTTTCAAGATAGCTTGAAATATGTGAGATGATATAACCGAAACTCCCAATTAGCTATTAAGAAACCAAAACAGAGGTATATTCTCAGTTACTCAATAAGGGGATTTAGTTAATTACAGAGAAGAGAAGAGAAACATGTTTAAATACTTTATGCAAATTTAGGTTCACCTGTGCCAGTGTAATGTTACAAATGATGGCTGTATTTGCATTCCCACCCTGTGCAGGATGCAAGATACGTGTAGTTTTAGTGTCCCGATAAGGAACATGATCCCTGCATTAGACATTAGTATATCTTATTAGAATCTGTCAGGAATTACAACAATATTATACTTTGGCAAATTTGATCCTACCCTTGGCTCTTTGTGTCTAAAATCCATAAGTTTCTTGTTCGCAACATATGTATGTAACACAGTTAATAAAACGCAAAGCTCGGCTAGCAAACTGAAGGTCTATATGATGTATCCCTCTAGAATTCTACTTTGGATAGTAATAAAAATTACGTTGCCAACATCTTAAAATCACATTTAACAAACACGTACATAACAAAATTAACAGTTTATAATACCTGTAATGCATGTGCGTTTCAACAGGAGAATATAGATCTCCATCACGATCTTGGATTCGATCCTTGACCATCACCCTGGAATACACTTTAAGAACATGCACATTTGTATTCTTTAAATATAATTTCCTATATTTTCTATACAATAAAAAAAATACAAACATATTCACAAGAACTTACATGATGGATGAGCTTGTAGTTTCCTTCAAAGTTCAAAGAAGTGAAAAGATGGATTTGTTGTTTTTGCAGGAAAGATATAAAGGAAAGTCAAGAACTAAAGATGGAGGCAATCAATTAAAATACAAAGCAATATTGGTATAATCTGAGTTTATTGTTCATTGATTGGCTTAAAGGCTAAGAGGAACTGTTTCCCCATGCATGCATGTGTCTATATGACAACTTGACTTGAGGTCAAAGGCATGAAAAACAAATTGAATTTCTTTATATATCAGATAATTGTGATGTACGCATGGAGAATTACTGAGAAGCTTACAAATTTATAGTATGGATAACCTATTTCGGCATTAAGGTCAAAGATATGAAATTGATTGACTTGCACAAATGTAAACGAATGAATACTTACATATATAGGATCAATGGAAGGCGAACAACCTGCATACAAAGATGAATACGAATGATATTGGGGTTCATGATCAATAAAAATAAATACAAATGATATTAGGGTTTTAAGAATATATGTGAAGGTTGTTTAGTTACGTATCTTAATATTTTCCAATTTAAGAGTTTATCTTCAAAAAGATATTTACAAACATTACATACAATATCGGAACAGTTACAATATATTTGGATAATTTTTAAAAAATATGAAAATCAAAAATTAAATGCAGTGGGTATATATTAAAGTAAATTTAGAAAAAAAGTTAAAATACTCTCAATAATGTTTTGCTAAAGTAACACAAATTCCTTTTGGTCAGTGGTTTAACATGAATTGGATATTAAACTTTATATTAGCACTTAGTACTTGAAGGGTTGGCGATGAAAATGAACTATCTCTTAATTAATTTGAGAAAGCAAGATGCCTCTGACTGAAACAAAAGAAAAGATTGATGCTAATATGCAATAAGAGATTTTATCATTAGTTTAGTAACGTTAAGCGGAAGATTGTAAAGTCACCCTTCCATAGTCAAAATATAATAGTCTGGTGTCAAGATAAAATGACATGATATAAAGCAACATGATGATTAAACTGTGACAGTAAATGATAAATATACTTCTATGACTCAAAAACATCCACTTATAAGCATACTCTACCTCACCCTTCACCGCACCGCTATACAAGTCCCCTTGTGTTCCACAATGTTATACCTCTCACCAATGTACGATCGCCCCCCCCTATCACTTTGGCAGAGTTAAGGCACTCAGTATGATTCTTGTTTCTCTCCTATGGATTTCAAAACGCGTATCTTAGTAGTCATCGTTCTTTCGTTAATCATCCTTACAGACTGCAACTATTTATAAGCTTCTTAAATGCATCATAAAATGCTAAGCGCCTCAAAGTAGACGCGCACAAAGCACTGCTCCTCCCCCCCCCGCTCCGCCGCCACTAAATTAGAAATTTTATCCAAACACTCGTGCATGATAAACAAAAGGTGTTCAATTCGAGTGAATATTGAAGCAACATAATCGTACCAAGCGAGCATCAATAAATGGGTTTGGTCTTACATAAACATTTGACATACAATGTTATTAATAACTTTAGTTTGCACGAATTACCTTAACACCAATATGGACCTACAAATCATAAATCCAAGAATCTACGGCTTTATGATTTCACCTCGTTCACTGATTTTTTTAACCCATATGTTTAACGGCCGCTACTTGCAGATATAAAACTTAAATTTATATGAAAATAAAGTAAAGTTCTAAAAGATCAAATAAAAAAACCTACCTTAGTCACAGAGACCTTTACAGCCCTAATACAAAGAAACTGTGATCATAGTGATTAGAACAAACCCTTTTAATTATGTGAGATCATAGTGATTTGAACAAACCATTTTAATAAATAGGTGTCGATTCTTCATGATCTGCATAATCTTTTCTGCAAAAAAGAGAGCATCCAACTTGCAAAATTAATATGAGTTTTAAAGAGATGTACATGTGGTTTTAGGGTGAATAGAAGACGACCAAACCTGCATAATATGGCCTGAAAAGAAGAAAACCAACATATGTGTACACAATATCTTTACTTTTCTCTTATAAATTTTTCTTTTATATCTTAATTTTATAAATTATTTTTCTTTTCTAAACTGATGAAACCTGGAATATGAGAAGAATAATATCTTGTTAGCTAATTCAAGAGATTCGCTGTCTATCAATCAATCACGTAATTTTGCAGTCAAGAGGAATTGAGGTTTTTAGTGAGGTGTCTTGACATCGATTCTTATGTTCGTCTTCACCATTTCCATTCCCTACCATATGAATGTTGCATTCTGAGTTTGATTAAAATCGTTTCTTTCTTTTAAGTTACATGATCGAATTATAATGTAGATGACACACATGAAGTAGTTTTCAAGATAATTTACATATATATTTTTTAGGTCTTTATCTTTTATTTTATTGTACTTCATGGTACGGTGTTGTTATAATGTTCGAGTGAAAAATGTCTTATTTTGACTTTTGAACCATGGAGTATATTGTTTATAACATTTTGCGTTGGTTTTTTTTCATGTTGCTTTTCATGGTAGTTCAAATCAAAATTAAGTGTAATCCAGGTTGTGATATCACCATTTGTCTTTTCTTCAATTTTGGAATTTTCCTGTGAAATAAAGCATGATTATTGATCATTTGTATGTGTTGTTATGCGATAATGAAGTTGAATTGTCTAAATCAAACTTTCTTATAATATAAATTTTAACGTTATTTTATTCTCGACACCTAAAGTGACTCCTTTTCTATTTTTACATGTTCTATAAACACACTATGTGTTATGTCTCTCAAAGTGAACCTATATTTGACACTAAAACATTGATCTTTTCATTTGGTGGGATAATTTATTTATGAGTCTATGGCTTTAACTTCAAGGATAAAACTTTTCTTAGAGCATGTGGTATTTCGTCACTAATAGCAAAAAGTCATCACAAATCCTAGTTAGTGACGAAAACTAGGGTCATCATATGTCATCAATTTTTAGAGACGAAAATGAAAAAAAGTCGTCATTAATAAGTGACAAAATCAGAGGTGTCACTAAAATTTTTGACATCTTTCATCACAAAATTAATTCATTAATTGGTGTAAGTCGTCACTATTTATGGTCAGTCGTCACAAATATAACATCAACAACGACCAAATAATAGTCGTTAATTTGAGGATAAAATAATAATAAAAAATTAGGCCTGCTAATTATTTGGCTACATATGGAGTATAATGTATAATGTTCTGCACACACATAACACTATTTTAAAACACATGTATGAACTATGAAATATGTAACGTTCACATCATAAATTCTTCAAGTAAAGGTATCACAAAAATCATGAACCTATCTAAGTGGGAGTTGCACATGTAACATTTCTCAATTTCAGGTCATTTTACGACTCCTATTACCAGTCCCTATTTATTTTAGTCCGATATGCGTTTACTTTTAATATTTACTTTTAAGCTAAATCGCGTAGACTAGAAATAATCATTTAATGTAAACGGTCATCAAATAAATTAAGGTTTACATCAACTGAGTAGTAAATAATTATTTAGAAGATAATTATGTACTCTGCGCATTTTTATTTTTATTGGTCACGTAAAAGGGTTACGCTTCGCAATCAAAAATACATTCAGTCATACCACGAAAATACATAGACTTACCTAGACTCAAACCAATACCCACTTTTTATCCTTAAGCACTAAATTTATACAAACCTTGTGTTAAGGGCTTATGTTAGCCGAATGTGGGCAAGATAAACCCCTAAAATTCGTCCCTTGGGTATTAGCTAGCAAAAATCTTCCTAATGATCTTTCATAGTACTAGTACATTGCTTAGATAATTAAACTATGTACTTAATGTCCCCCATTAGCCAAATAACCAATGGTTAATAACCATTCCTTTCTCTTTACCCTTAGGTCGCGGCTAGAGAGCATCAAACACACAAAACCATAGGATTTGCAAGTATCAAACAAAATCTTGTACAAACATTTGGTCATTAAGAGTGGTACTTGAGTGGTTTAGCATCAAACCATGAGTGATTAACCAGAAAACTCTAAACCACCCTTTCCTAGCTCGTTTGTAGTTGGTTTGGAACCAAGAGGAGTAACTAGCTCATATTGCCTATAAATACACTCTCACACATACATTTGAACACTTCTTAAACTCATAAACACTTAAACATTCACTCTCTCTTATTCGGGTCATAAACCACAACCAAACACACTCACATTTCATTCGGACCAACAAGTAGCATTAAAGACTTTCACTCGAGCACACAAGGGAATACGTGAACCAAGGTTTGGGTGTCTACAAGCTTTGAAGCTTTGGGGGGGTTACACGAGTTCGAAACACGCTTGGGTTGAACTACTCGATACGTTTACAAGCACTCTAGGACCTTGTTGTAAGTCGTTCGAACCTACATCATTCGTACTATCCTTATCTCTTAGTAAACTAGTCAAATATGTCACGTTAACATATAATGATACGTTAACGTGGGTTCATGTATATCAAGTACGAAGCATATATGTTATACGCGATGTCATGGTGCATAAACTACTTGTGTGGTGTTAAAATGTAAAGGAACATGCAATACGTGAGTTAATGATAAGTTAGGACTTAAACAATTTGTGTATGTAAAGACTTGGATCCTAACACGACCAAAGACCCAAGCATACGAGTTCATACAAAAACCATACGTAAACCTTCGGGGTAAACGTGGTGTGGTGACTCGGGAAAACATACACGATCTTATTTGACGTGTGCATGTAATAAACACGACCCTTAAAAAGGTTTGCAAGCATAAAACGATTGCTAGAACTATTTACGATCCACTTGAAAACATTAGAAAGAGTAACGGGCCACAAAAGGGCCTCGTACAAATCAATGCGACCCACGTTCGAACCCAACAGGCCCAACAGCCCATTAGCGGGGGCCCACGAAGTATGAATAAGCTCCTTGAGCTTATTAAGGGGCTTAATGTACTCATTGAACTCGTATGGGCCTTAGAATACCTTGGCGTGAGCTTAATAACGCGAACGAGTCCTTATCGGGCTTACTAGCCCACAAACGAGCCCAAATCAAGCAAATAAGCTCACAATAAGCTAGAACATCTTATTGATGAACTTGTACAACTTTAATAAGCTAAACGGACCTTAACGGGCCCAATGAGGCCCGTTAAGCCAAAAATAAGCTCGATGAGCTTATTAATAAGCCAAACAGAATATTGTAGCTTAAATAAGCTTAACGAATGCCTTAGTGCTTTTTAAAACTTAAATGGACCTTTAGAACACTTAATGGACCTTAATGGGCCCGATAAGGCCCATTAAGCCATAATAAGCTCGTTAGAGCTTATTTATAAGCTATGGCAGCTTATATGGTTTATTTTGACATAATTAAACATAATGCCACTTGTTGGCATTTAATTGGAATGAAAATGCAATTTTTACAAAGTCGGAGGACTAAAAGTGTAAATTTACAAACTATAGGGTCAAAACTATAAATTGCTAAAGTTAACAAGCCCAGGGACTGTTTATGACAGTTTTGGAAACTTAGGGGCTGTTTCAAGCTTATAAGGACCTAAAATGTAACCTTGAAAGTCTAGGGACTAAAAGTGTAATTAATGAAACTTGGGGGTTTAAAATGTAAATAAAGTATATTTATAAACCCAGGGGCTGTTTTGTATATATAGGAAACTTAAGGGTATATTGTGAAACAAAAGTGAATAAATAAAACACTTAACGAATCGGTCGAATATTAAGATATTCGGACATTAAACGGGTTTAACTAACGACGTAATAAATAAGTATATTTATTAACAATGATTTCACGTTTCTCGAGAACCATCGAAATTATAAATACAATAATCATGTGCACCACCACACAAGTGATAACAGTATATATAAACGTGAAATGGAATTTAGTTTATACAATGAGTCGTTAGCTTAAATGTGTAGACTAAGACTTGACCGTATTTACTTAGGTACTTGACGGTGTGATTCATTGCTTACTTGGATATTTATTATCATTCAGAGAACTACCCTTAAGGGCATGTTAGTAAACCAAAAGTGTAATAAATAAAACACTTAGAGCGTCGAACATTAAGAAATTGGGACATGAACGGTTAATAAGAAGTTAATAAATATGTATATTATTAATATGATTTCACGTTTCTCGTGAACCATCGGAATTATAAATATTAATATTCTTGTGCGTTCACCACACAAGTGGTATCGGTATATATAACTTAAAATGGAATTTAGTTTTAACAATGAGTCGATAGCTTAAATGTCTTGTAAACTAAGACTTGACCGTACTTACTTAGTATTGTCGGTATATTTGTGATCAATACTTGTTGGATATTTATTATCATTCGTGTGAACTATCTGCTTAAGGAGAGTTCATTGCCCATGTTTTTACAATTATTTAAATGATTTACATCCTTGGGTGAGAACATGCTTTGTTTTACAAATTGGACGCAAGTGTACATTTTATACCATGATTACGTGTTCGCTAAGTTACCATAACCCATTATGTTCCTATGTATCATGAACTGTTAATGCATAGATGTGATTGGGAAACTACATGTGTCGGGCGGCGAATGTTATGGATAGATCTATTAGGGATTGACCGAATCCGTTCGGGTTGACTTGCTGATCACTTGGGAACGATCGCTACCATGTGAATCTGGGATGTTGCGGGGTTACACATCTTTCGGAACCCTGTTGGCAACATTTTATATTTGCATCCTATATTGTCGAGCTTTTTTTTATGTCATGAGTTAGGAAAGCGTAATTACTTTTTATGATGTTTGCATTTGTTGCTTATCACACTTGAAATTTGCGGGTCCTACAATCGTTTTAATAAACCTGTATGAATTCACCAATTTATGGTGAGTTTTAAAGGGATTGTTTTTCAGGTCAATAAGGGCACGAGGTGCGATAATACATTGGGAGTCAATAATTGAAGAGTCAACACTAAAGATTTGGGGTCTTATTACATTTTGGGGACAATTGTTATAAACCGGAATCTTTATTTATATCGTTGAACAATTTGAAGCCATAGGCTTATGTAACAAACAAGTATTTGTTAATCTATGTTTCCTTTTTCAAACGGACAGTTTAGTAGTCTGTTCTCTAGATCTTGTGCTATTGACCTAATAATGTAACGCCTCGGATTATTCAACATTCGATGCGTGCTAGATTTGAGGGTTTCTACAACTTCACTATGTTGTGTTTGTTCCGGGGTATAACTCATGCCTTATCAACATTTTTCCCATATTACATCTCAAACTCATCTTACCTGAAGGGACTTCTAATTATCTTATTGGGTCCTTAGTGTCTTGGGTATAGATTCCTCGGCTTGTTGGATCATTGGACTAATACCTAACCTAACACCTTAGAACTTAGTCATCGTCGTAAAATGGTAGGTTTGTTGGGTAGTAAGATCAAAAAACATAAAACTATTTGAAAATAAATCAAAGTGTTTGATAGACTAATTAAAACTTTTTACACTTTGAAAGTTTTATCTTTTAAGAAATGCTTCGTCTACACATGTGCATCATAAATGAAAGAGTTTTGCACAAGGAGGAAAAGGTACGCACTTGAGTCAAAGACGATCACATTTTAATCCAATTTTCTCCCCTTCAAAAGTAGCATACCATATGATGTTTTTGATATCAATGGAGTAAAATGGCTATTTGAGTATTTTAAAAGCACATGGGAGTAAATTGTTATTGCATGATTATTATTGGAACACTTTTCTTTTCGATCCCCCTCAATTAATGAGGGATGTTGATAGTGTCGAGTACTCAATTTTTAAAAGATTTTGAATTTTTTGAAAATTTCTTGAGAAAAATTGTACTCGAACACTATAAGTTAATGAACACATAAAGATTGTTTTGAAGAAGTGTGTTACTAATATCAAAACTTTTGATGTGAATCTCAAGAAAGATAAGATGTCTCAGTATAAAACACGTTGTACAAGTACTAGTATGCTACACTGTCGTCACCAATATATCACTTTCTTCACTTTATCATGGAGACCAAGAAAAATAGATGAGGAAAAATGATAAGAATTGTAGAGAGAGGTTGGAGAGAATTTTAGAGAGAGAAAAACAAGAGTTGGTTAATTCATACAAGTGAAAAATAACAAATGAGAATCAACACCCTCTCCATCCTTGGAGAGGGGTATTTATAGTTAAAACCAAGAGGCTTTCATGCCTTGGTGTTTCTACGGGCCGGGCTTGGGATTGACTTGGGCTTAGGCCCATTACACATACAATATTAGATTACTAAATAAGCCCTTTTACCCGTCTAGCCTATTACAACATATAATTAATTAAGTGACCGAGACCTAATATAATGAACGAACTTCCTTGTTCGACTCAATATTTTGAGGCTAACAATCTCCCCCGAAGTGAGTTCATTGTGACACTCCTTCATGAGATCAATGAGATTGCTTTTGTCGTTAAGATCTTGTGGTCTTGGTCTTTGAATTCGTTGTAGGCTTGTTCCTTCATGCTTTGTGATCTTTGATCTTGAGCCTTTGTCATTGTCTTTCGACTTCGTCTTTATGTCCGAGATCTTTAAATCTTTTCCTTGCTTGTCTTGATCATCTTTGCCACCTTGCGATCTTGTGTCTTGACCAACATGCTCATACTTTGCATCATCTTGAAAGCTTGCTAACAATCTCCCTTGATAGACTTGATATCTTTGAAGGAAGATCTTGTTTATCAGAGTTTGTGCGGAAGTCTTTGTCTTTAATTCTTGAGCTTTCATGATTCTTGAATCTTGATGCTTATAGTATGTCTTTGTAGTTTGAGCATGAGCATGTGGTAATGAATTCGACTCCAGCTGGAATGGGATACCGCTACCATCGTATAACCTGCAAGTTTACGTTAGTGATAATCAACAGATATAGACGAGAGTGTCCTAGAATAAGGTTGCAATAACCATGGTTCCCTGTTAATCAGTATAAATACTGCCTGTGATCAGATAGAATTCATATGAATCTTCTTGACAGGGTTTCACAGCTGCACTAGTCGTTCTCGTTACCGAAGCGTCTCAAAGCAGACAACATGGTAAGAGTAAATCAAATAGTTACTATCTTTCTGATTAAACCGTCAATTCATTTTACTAGAACAAGTTTGATTCACGTAGAATCACACCATCGTTTCTTTCT
>BQNB010196978.1:0-11249 GCA_026074375.1 Tanacetum coccineum | reverse complement strand
TAATGTAAATATACATAAGGGATGTAAGCATATATATACATATATATCATGTAAGCACGTAATGTGAACAAGTAATGTAAGCAAGTAAGCAAGTAGTGTGCATGCACATGAAAAAGTTTGATGTGATGCAATGTTTGTGAAAACGGTTATAGTCTAGGTAAAATATGCAACCTAGTTCTCTATAACCTTGGCTCTGAATACCAATATGTAACACCCCCAAAATAGGTCGCAGCGGAATAAGGATTCAGGAGCGTTACTTCATAATACCATTGCACAAGTCATGAGAGAACGACCTCTAAATGTGTCGTTTGAAAAGTAATCTTGTAAAGTTTAGACTCCAATGCACTTCAAGTGAGCCAAGTATCTACATCACCTGAGAAAAACATGCTTAAAAGTGTCAACATAAAGATGGTGAGTTCATTCGTTTAAGTAGATGTAAATATAAAACCCAAAACTATATATATAGGTTTACTGTGTTACAAGTCCCGCCCATACAAGACTTTCAACGCATAAACTTACATATATAGGTTTTCTTAAAATGCGTGTAAACACGAACCACACAAAAATGCGTTTATAAAAATGTTGAAATCCGAGATTTGTAAAGTGTGCGTGACCATTTCAATCCTTATAATTGCCACCAACATTGTAAGTATAATGTTAGACCGCAATGTTTTCAAAGAGTAGGATAATTGTAATGAGCATAATGTCCCATAATGTTTCAAGTGTGTATTGCCTAGATGCAACATAAAGTATGATTACGATTATTCCCCTAAGTTCATGAAACTGCGACGTAGACGTATCAGTATGCCACTTTATTCAAGGCACGGTAAAAGTTCATGTGTATGTCATGCTGGCCCTGAGGCTCCAAGCTAGTCGTAATCCGACATGGTATAATGTTCGTTAGTTCGATCTCGAACTAGTGAGAGCTAATCACCCGAACGGGGGTTTTCAATCACCAATAGATCTATTTTATAAAACTCGCGCTTACCCTCTAAGTAATTAATAGTTCATGCAACCTAAGCTAATCCGTAATCATTTGAATGAAAGTAAACTTGTTGCATCCATAAGTGGAAACAAGTATTGTATCTCTCAACGAGATATGAAAATGAGTTTGTAATCAATCATGTAATGAGTTTGTAAACGTTTATGTAAACGAGTATATAAATGAGTTACGAAATCAAGTATGTAAACCAGTATGTAAACAAGTTTGTAGAATAGCATGTAAAAGATAATGTAAATGAATATGTAAACAAGTTGTAACGAGCATGTATTCTCCCCCGAGATTTGTAAAGTAATGTAAAACAAGTGAAAGAGGGGCTATAAACTCACCTTAAGTGAAAGTAGTGATTATCGCGAAATCGACATCGTCTCGGGAAATCCGAATGCAACCTAATTAATTATAGGTCGTATAAGCATAATGTATTTAAATAAAATAACTACAATTCACAAGTATATAGTTACACCACCACCTAATAGTTTTTTTTAATTTAAAATGTTGAAATAATAATTAAATCATACTTTGTTAAATAAAGGTATATGTATTTGTATCTGTAAAATAAAAAATGTAATCCTTGTCCAACAATTGATTATTTGTTAATAATATAGGATTTAATATTTTTATTGATTATGTATTGATATTATATAATTAATTTAATTGTTTTATAAAATAATGTATAAAAGTAAAAATAGTACACCAAGTTTTAAATACCGTCACATATCTTATCGTTTTAACTCCGTTTTATACGTTTCATATGTCCACAGATATCGTATTAAGAAAATCAATCAAAATATTATATTTATAAAATTTTAGCTACAGTTAACAGTAACTTTGTAGGTTTAAGTAACATTTTATAAAACTACTTTTGTAGTATTAAAATCCTCGTAACCTTAAAAAACTATAACATATTTATTTAATCCCGTTTCGCCTTGATCTTTACATGTACATAATCGTGACAAGATAAACATCATAATATTAAATTTTAATATATTTATAAATCTGTTATAAACAGTAGACATGCTATAGAAATTTATAAAACCACTTATTAATAATCTATTATTGAAAACGGTATAAAATTCGTATCTCCTCCGTTTTAATAATAATTCGTTTTAAGGATTCTTAAATGCCACCTATTCATAATTATAAGTTTTAATCCAGTAACATACTTTCCAAAAAATGTAAACTGTTTATTGAACAGTAAAAAAAATTTATGGGATGGTGTTAATTAAAATAAATAAGCATTAAGCAATATTTTAAAAAAAAATATAAAAATACCTTTTTTATAAATAAAAATCTTTTTAAAAAACACTTTTTATGTATTTAATTTATGTAATCTTGCAAATGTCGTAACTCCTTCGTTATAGCTCGGTTTTTCAAGTTCTTTATATGCTTACGATCCTTGTAATATGTACTAATTTAATAAAATATAAAATGAATACTTTGTTTTTCGAATTCTTACAGAAAGTATCAAAATAGTGGGTTTGTTTATGTTTTATAAATTAGGTTTTATAAATCCATTTCTTGAGAAATCTTGTACAAGTCTTTTACCATATTTTCTACCATGAGTCTTACTAATTTTAGGTCCTATAATTAGTCCATAGTGATTGTCCATGCCAAAGTGTCTTTATAATATTTGCCCATAACTTTTGTAAATAAAACTTTCAATACAAATTAATTTACAAACTAAACTTATAATTTAATTTTACATATATAAGAGTGTCACTTTCCAAATTTTAATATTCATTTCACCAATATATATAATTTATTCAAACCATACATGTCCTTATATTATTCCATAATTCATAAAATACAAACCTAGGTGGTGATTAACATAATAACATGTATGTAAAGTAAGTAAATGAACAAATGGAAAGGTTAGAGTTTAAATAGACCTCAAGAGAGTGTATGAGAATGAAGAACACAAGCTTATACCCAAGCTTAAACCTAAAATTCTTCCAAGAAAACCCTAAAAATGCTAGCTTTCTTCTTTATTACAAACCTTTGTAAAATAATACCCAAGCTTCTAAACCCCTTTGCAACACCTTAGATATAATACCTAAGAACTCTTGTATGCTTAATACCCTTGAAAAACAAAAACTATGAAGACCATAAAGATCTAAAATGAGCCGTGGGTATGGAGTGTGTAAGAGAGAGTTTGTTTGAAAGTTTACTTGTAATTAGAATTATGCATAAGTCTTACATGGTCTTTCTTTTACATACTAGGAGTATTAAGTTAAACCATAAGGTCAACAAGGTGGTGGTTTAGGGTACTGAAGGTACAAGTGATGTGCCAATTACTAGAAACTTGGTTCAAGGTGTACTTGGTGGGTTTAAACATGTGTTTAATACTTTGTAAGTGAAATTTAAAAGTTGGTCTTGTGTTTTTCTTATTAGATCTGGCCCTAGTGGGTTCATTATTAGTAAACATGAATATAAATATTTTAAGTATTGCGTATAAAAAAGTGTAATTTGTTTTGAGTATAGATGGTATTGTGCTTCCGTGTACTGGCTCAAGATGGTATTTTATTACGAAACATAAGAGTTTTGCGTAACCAATAAAAATAAAATATGACAAGTTATAAATTATCCGCGTAATAATTATATAACACTTGCTGACATAAACTTTACTTGTTTATCCCGTTACGTTAATGTTGATTTTTAGTTTACGCGATTTAAAACTAAGACGTTGGAAATTAAAATAAAACTCGCAAAAGTATTAAAATAACTTAAAATGGATATTTATTGGACGTAAAAAGGTGTGAAAATACAGTTGTTACAGTCTCCCCGTGTTAAAAGAATTTCGTCCTGAAATTCAGGTTGAGTTGCCTTCCGGAGTGGTGTTGGTGAAGAAGTGTGGATACTTATCTTAATCCTCCTAATATGCGCGAATCAACTTTGTTATCTTAATGTTCTTAACTCCATGTTTATACCCTAAAGACTTTTAGAATTTGGTGTGAGATGATGTAGACTTCCTATAGTAAGGCGATGTAAAGGTCTACCTAGTTGCTATGGTTACTAATTTTATTTCCCGAAGTAAACGCGTTTTATGGGTACACACACAAACTTTTCTTTTCAATGATTTAAGTAGAAAATGGATTATTAACAAAAGTTTTATGGTAACTACTCTCAGCATGACATGGTCCTTCCTGAATTATACATAGTTGATCGGGCTATGTATATTTGAGGACTAACGATGCAATGCTCATTTTTGTCAAAATAGTGTTATGTATAAGGACGTATAAAAAAGTTTCGCAAAATGATTCACAAGATGGGTGTAAGGTTATTTATAGGATGACAATAAAATGGTTTGCGAGATAGCCGCAAAATAGTTTACCAGACAATAGCTGAATAGCTTATGAGGTGGTAGTAAAGTAATTTATGTGATGAAAAATGGTTTCATAAGGTAAGAATAAGATGATTCATAAGGTGATAGTAACGTAGTTTTTGAGATAATTGCAAAATAGTATATAAGATGCCAAGAAGGTAATTCATAAGGTATTCGTGAAATGATTGTAAGTAGTTTATAAAATGTTAGTTCATTGAACGATGATAAAATAGTTTGTCAACGATAGTATAATGGTTTATAAAATGATACTTTATCAATCGATAGTAAGGTAGTTTATTAATAACATCGATTTTGTTTATGAGATGATACTAAAATTGTTTTTGAGGTGGTATCAAAATAGTTTCGAAGGAAATCACGTGACAATTCATAATGTAATAGTAAGGAGTTTATGATGTGGTAACAAATTGTTTGTGAATTGATACAAAGTAGTTTGTAAATTGATTATGGAAACAGTTTACGAAAGACAACAAAATAGTTCATTATGTGGTAGTGAAATGGTTTCAAAAGTAGTTGTAAAATTATTTAAGGAACCATAGTATTTTTAAGGAGTGGCTTGCATAAATAGATATGGAGTTGAAGTAAAATCAATAAAGTTTTCACGACACATGAGTTTGATAAATAATTTAAATCATCCACACATACAACGAAGATTTAAATGAAAAGTAATGCGCAAATCTTATAGAGAATAGGGTCTAAGAAAGATAATCCAACTTAGGTTTCACTAGTAAGACGGCACAAGATGGACTTAGGTGTTTCAACCAACCGTAATGAGGCCGGAGTTTCAAGCTCGAAGTTAAAAGGTAAGGTAACTAATGGGATTGGCAGACTATGATAAGTTTCAATGTTACGTAAAACGATATCATGTAAAGTCATGAAAGAGTTTTAAAGACCATCGTGTCACTCACAATGTCTTGAGAAAAGTCTTAGTATTTATATAAATAACTTTTATATAAAACAAGTGTAAAATTATTCAACAAGAGCGAGGATAGTATATAAAAATATAAATATATAAATATAATAATATATATATAATATCAATAAATATATTCATAGTAATATATATAAGATATATATATATAAATAGATAGATAAGATTATATATAATAGATATAAATATAAGTCACGTCATGGTTCAAGTAGTGTAATGCACATGAAAAAGTTTGATGTATGCAATGTTTGTGAAAACGGTTGATATTTTTATAGTCTAGGTAAAATATGCAACCTAGTTCTCTATAACCTGGCTGTGATACCAATATGTAACAACCCCCCAAAAATAGGTCCATTCGCGGATTAAGGATTCAGAGCGTTACTTCATAATACCATTGCACAAGTCATGAGAGAACGACCTCTAAATGTGTCGTTTGAAAAGTAATCTTGTAAAGTTTAGACTCCAATGCACTTCAAGTGAGCCAAGTATCTACATCACCTGAGAAAAACATGCTTAAAAGTGTCAACATAAAGATGGTGAGTTCATTCGTTTAAGTAGATGTAAAATAATAAACGCCAAAAACTAAAAATAAAGGGGTTTTTTTTTTTTAAAAAAACCCGTGGTTTGGTTACCAAGTCCCAGCCCCTAACAAGACTTCAACGTAAAATACATAAACTTACAATATAAGGTTTCCTAAAATGCTAGAAACACGAACCACACCCAAATTCGTTTCATAAAAAGTTAGAAAAATCCGATATTTGTAAAGTGTGCGAGACCCATTTACATCCTTATAATTGCCAACACCAATGTAAGTATAATGTTAGAACCCGCACGTTTCAAAGAGGAAGATTAATTGAAATGAGCCAAAAAAGACCCATAATGTTTCACGTGTGAAATGCCTATATGCAACATAAATTATGATTAAGAATATTCCCTAATAATACATGAAACTGCGACGTAGACGTATCAGTATGCCACTTTATTCAAGGCACGGTAAAAGTTCATGTGCATGGTCAGCAGTGGCCCTGAGGCTCCAAGCTAGTCGTGATCCGACATGGTATAACGTTCGTTAGTTCGATCTCGAACTAGTGAGAGCTAATCACCCGAACGGGGGTTTTCAATCACCAATAGATCTATTTTATAAAACTCGCGCTTACCCTCTAAGTAATTAATAGTTCATGCAACCTAAGCTAATCCGTAATCATTTGAATGAAAGTAAACTTGTGTGCCTCAAATGGAAAACAAGTATAGTAATCTCACAACAGAATGAAAATGAGTTTGAAATCATCATGATAATGAGTTTGTAAACTATTAGTAAACTAGTGTATAAAATGATACCCTCTGATCAAGTAATGTAAACCAGTATGTAAACAAGTTTGTAGAATAGCATGTAAAAGATAATGTAAATGAATATGTAAACAAGTTGTAACGAGCATGTATTCTCCCCCGAGATTTGTAAAGTAATGTAAACAAGTTAAATAGGGGCTTATAAACTTCTCACTAACACAATCAAAGGAATTTATAAATATATATATATATATATATCATCTTAGTATGATAACGTTGGTAAAGTCCTTAAGTGAATGGTTGATTATCTAAATCGAGTATGTAAATCGTCTCGGGAAATCCGAATGCAACCTAATTAATTATAGGCCGTATAAGCATAATGTATTTAATATAAATTACAACATATCAATTTAATATAGTTACATCACCATCAAACACACGAAAATTAATTATAAAAAGTTAAGAGATTTTTTCCTTAAAGTTTTTTTAATTTAAAATGTTGAAATAATAATTAAATCGTACTTTGTTAAATAAAGGTATATGTATTTGTATCTGTAAAATAAAAAATGTAATCCTTGTCCAACAATTGATTATTTGTTAATAATATAGGATTTAATATTTTTATTGATTTTTTTTTTTTTTTTTTTTTATTTTTTTTTGTGTGGGGTTTTTTTTTGGGTGTTTTTTTTTTTTTTTATGTATTGATATTATATAATTAATTTAATTGTTTTATAAAATAATGTATAAAAGTAAAAATAGTACACACGGTTTTATATACCTCATATTTTTATCGTTTTAACTTCGTTTTTATACGTTTCTTATGTCCACGGTTTCGTATTAAGAAAATTTATCAAAATATTATATTTATAATATTTTAGCTACTGGTGAACAATAACTTTGTAGGTTATGTAAATTTTATAAAACTACTTTTGTATATTAAATCCTCGTAACCTTTAAAAACTCATAACTTATTCATTTTAGTCCCGTTTCACTTGTTCTTTACAAGATAAACTATCAAAACGTACTATTATGAACAGTAACCCTTTTTATAAAATTTCTTTTATAAAAACACTTTTTATGTATTTAATTTATGTAATCTTGCGAATGTCGTAACTCTTTCGTTATAGCTCGGTTTTTCAAGTTCTTTATATGCTTACGATCCTTGTAATATGTACTAATGTAATAAAACATAAAATGAATACTTTGTTTTTCAAATTCTAACAGAAAGTGTCAAAACAGTAGGTTTGTTTATGTTTCATAAATTAGGTTTTATAAATCCATTTATTGAGAAATCTTGTACAAGTCTTTTACCATACTTTCTCCCATGAGTCTTACTAATTTTAGATCCTCTAATTAGTACATAGTGTTTGTCCATGCCAAAGTGTCTTTATAATATTTGCCCATAACTTTTGTAAATAAAACTTTCAATACAAATTAATTTACAAACTAAACTTATAATTTAATTTCCACTTATATAAGATGTGTACTTCCATTTTAAGCATTATTTCACCAATATATATAATAAATTCGAACCATACATGTCCTTATATTATTCTATAATTCATAAAATACAAACCTAGGTGGTGATTAACATAATAATATCTATGTAAAGTAAGTAAATGAATAAATGGAAAGGTTAGAGTTTAAGTAGACCTCAAGAGAGTGTATGAGAATGAAGAACACAAGCTTATACCCAAGCTTAAACCCAAAATTCTTCCAAGAAAACCCTAAAAACCCTAGCTTTCTTCTTTATTACAAACCCTTGTAAAATAATACCCAAGCTTCTAAACCACCTTGCAACACCTTAGATATAATACCTAAGAACTCTTGTATACTTAATACCCTTGAAAAATCAAATCTATGAAGACCTTAAAGATCTAAATGAGCCGTGGGTATGGAGTGTATAAGAGAGAGTTTGTTTGAAAGTTTACTTGTAATTAGATTTATGCATAAGTCTTACATGGTCTTTCCTTTATATACTAGGAGTATTAAGTTAAACCATGGTCTAAAGAGGTGGTTTAGGGTACAAAAGGTACAAGTGATATGCCAATTACTAGAAACTTGGTTCAAGGTGTACTTGGTGGGTTTAAACATGTGCTTAATACTTTGTAAGTGAAATTTAAAAGTTGGTCTTGTGTTTTTCTTATTAGATCCGGACCTAGTGGGTTTATTATAGTAAAATGATATAATTTTTATGTATTTGGTATAAAAGTGGGTATTTGTTTAAGTATAGATGGGTATTGGTGCTTCCGGGTACGCTCAAATGTATTTTATTGCGACACGTAAGAGTTTCTTTAACCAATAAAAATAAAATTTGATAAGTTATAAATTATCCTCGTAATATTTATATAACACTTGTTTGACGTAAACTTTTACTTGTTTGATGCCCGTTTACGTTGAATGTTGATTTTTAGTTTACGCGGTTTAACTAAACTTTGGAAATTCGCAAAAGTTTAAAATAAATAATTAGATATTTATTGACGTAAAAAGGTGTGAAAATGCGAGTTGTTACATACTTAATCACGTCCATTGCTCTCTTCATCTTGGCTATTATTCTTACCAAGATCTTATCAACTTGTTACTTTTTGCTTAATCTACGTACAATGTCACTGCCCGCGCATTAAATGTGTTAAAACAATTTAACAAGAGCAAACCAAAGAGCATTCTTAACTAGTCGTTTTTTATTTGAATTCAAAATGATTTAAAAGCTGTTAATCTTTCTTTTTAATACACGAATTCCAACCAACTTTTTAGAAAACGTTTACTTCAGATTCACACAAAACACGTAGGACTCTCACCATCACTTATTCAAAAAATTATCAAACTATCTTTGCATTTATCTGGTTTTAGACTTTTAAAAAGACATATTTTTGATGTCCTAAAACTAGCTACCCCGTAACCAGAACGAAATGGTTACGCTGTAGTTAAGCCTTAGGACAAAATATTACTTTCTTAAAGATAAAAACACATAAATAAACACGCAAACACACAAACACACAAACATTAAGAATTAAAAACAGAGGTTCAAGCACGCACCAACACATAAACAAGAGACATAAACACATATTCTATCAAACAACTAAAAATACCAAAATCGTTCCCTGGCAGCGGTGCCAAAAACTTGATGCATATTTTTATTTAATTAATAAACCAAGTTTTACATTTATAAAACCCTAACTACCTAGACTATTCCTACGCACTAAAGAGATGTGTACCCTATCGTGTAATAGTGTAGTGATTGGTAAGTACGGGTGCTAACCCTAAGAACGGTTTGTACTCTCTAGTTGTCTATTTGAAATGACAATCTACCTAAGAAAGCAGTAAAAGCACGCATTGAGTTTTAGATTGAAATGATTGTGTTTCAACAACAACAACAACAACTATACCCAATCCCGCCAGGCAGAGTATGGGGGATGTGAAATGTAGACCGGTCATACCCCTACCCTTAACGGGTAAGGAGACTGCTTCCGGGTAGACCTCCGGCTAAGAACCTAATTTATCTAAACAGAATTGGTATAGTGGTAAACAAATAAAAGGATGAACGCATTTACTTAGCTAAATATCCTAAGTTCAATTATTATGATCTTGAGTACAATGTCTTATCAAAATCTTAAGGTAGGTGTCTAAAGTCGTTAGGCTCAAAACCGCATCCTCGCCTAACCTATGATTCCTGAGTGGAATGAACCCGCAAAGGGAATTGACCTATTCTTAGTTCACAGTCATTAAGGTCTCATACTAATTGTGAGATATACTCTAGTGTTTCCCATTAGCTCTTATGTGTTTCACGCCTAATACTACAACTAGACAGGTCATAGTAAAAGCTTACACCTAAAGAGGTGTAAGGGTCTCTAGAAAGAACACCTCACGCCAATAAATTGCTATCTACTAACATGGCTCACACTTCTAACTAGGTCCTCATACTAAGGGTCGTCTAATGGGGATGGGTCATACAACTACTAAAGAATGATCATCCTATAGTCAATCGTGCATACTAGAATTCAGATGCTCACGTACTACCTAATACACACTCAACCTTATTTTAATACCTACTAAGAAATGCAAAGGTCTATAAGAACATTATACAAAATCCAATAACATTGCAACTAAGACTATGAGATCATAAAATATCAAACTAGAATTATTAAACTAATTGAATGCTAAGAAAAAAAAATCAAACATAATTAATATCAAGCATGATGTAGTCATAACGATTACGATACGCCGTAGTTGTGACATCAACATAATACTTCCACATCATGTTGAAAGTTACGACGTAACTCCAACGACTTGGTTACGCCGTACTTATTCTTATGCCTCTTTTTCTTTTCCTTTAAAAATATAGTACCTCTAATAAATAATTTAGTTGTGGTACTATTCTTCGTTTTAGCCTTGAGATGCTTCCTAGAGAAATAAAGTACCATTCCTTTTGAATTTAGTACCTCTACTAAATAAATTAGTATCGGTACTATTCTTGGCTATTTCTTGCATCTCTCCGTTCCAATGCCTTAATTAACCTATAATATGAATAAATTAATAGATTCATATAAAAATAATATAAAAAAGATAATAAACACGAGAAGTT
Organism: Tanacetum coccineum; assembly: GCA_026074375.1. Taxonomy (NCBI): domain Eukaryota; kingdom Viridiplantae; phylum Streptophyta; class Magnoliopsida; order Asterales; family Asteraceae; genus Tanacetum; species Tanacetum coccineum. Next base: position 109 of record BQNB010196978.1, on the reverse strand, counting down.
GATATAGAAAAATATTAAGTATTTGATGTTATCACTCAACAACATCAACCTTATCCACATTTTTGCCCTCATGTATATATATGTGTGTGTATATATATATATATATATA
>BQNB010196977.1:0-11250 GCA_026074375.1 Tanacetum coccineum | reverse complement strand
AATCTACTCCTACTCCTAGATGATCTCAGCTGTGTGATTAAGCTGTCCTTTTATAGGCTTTAAAAGATGATTCTAGATCCTAGGACGCTCCTCTCTTTTAATCTCATCCCTTTTTATCAAACCGCCTCAATGATCTTGCAATCCTGTCCCTTAATTTGATAAAACGTCACATCACCCAATCATAGGTCTGGGGATTGCCAACATGGACACCTAATGTCAGAGGTGTCAGACTTGTTCTTTTAGAAAGGTTAAATTCTCTTAAAACAGGGTTAAATGGGTGCAGGGTAATTTAGGGAAAGAAGTTGAACAGTAAACCAGGTTTTCCTGCGCCCTTTTCTTTATACGTTTTAAGTTTGACTCGGGAAATTAGATGATTGACTTGGGCTCGGAAATGGATTTATAAGGTAAAGATTATATACTTAATGACCGTTAGTTATGGACCAACGGTGTTAGGGTTTTTGGGACTTTTGGTGAATTTGTGTTATCTTTAAGGGTATTTTGGGTATTTTGAGGTTTTTTTTGTCTTTTGTGAGTTTGACCAAGGGTTGGCCATGGTTAAATTTGTTGACCCTAGCTTGATAATTCTCGTCTATTGTGCACTCTTTCCTTCTCGTGTTTGGCTTTGTCCGTTTTTGCTTTGATTTTTGTCCATTTCGTTAATATCCGTACCTGCACATACACAAACACAAACACAAGCATATATTTGCCATTTTTATTATGTTTTTGGTTATTTGGGTTCGTTTTACAAGGTATAAGGTATGTGTAAAATTGCACATACCACTGAGCAAGGCTAATACCATTTTTTCCATGGGGGTGTAGTTGATCTCTGGTCCTTATAGGGCACGGCTCATAAAGTACACTGGCAGTTGCTTGCCTCCCCTTTCGGTCATTAAGACTGCGCTGATAGCTTCCTTGGCCGCGGCTAGGTACATGATTAGCTCTTCTTTTTCCTTTGGTGCGGTCAGCATTGGGAGTTCCGCTATGAGTTTCTTCATCTGTAGAAGGCTACTTTGGCTTTTTGAGTCCATTGTAAATAACCCTTCTTTGTGCACTTTTTAGGGTTTTGAAGAACGGCAGTGATTTTTCAGCTGATTTTGATAGAAATCTGTTTAAACTTGTGAGTTTCCTGTTCAGCTTTTGTACGTCCTAAAGGCATCCCGGAGATGGTAGGCTAAGGACTGCGTTTACTTTATCTGGGCATACTTTCAGTCCTTCAGTGTTTACTTTGTAGCCCAAAAACATCCCCTCCTGCATTTTGAAGGTATACTTTTTTGGATTTAGCTTCATATTTATTTGCCGGAGCGTTTTGAATGTTTCTGCTATGTCTCGGATAATTTCTTCTTCCGTATAGCTTTTTATGACAAAGTCATCGACATATACTTCCAGGTTACGTCCGATCTGCTTTTGGAATGCCCTGTCTACTAAGCATTGATAGGTTGCCTCGGCATTCTTCAGGCCAAACGACATCTTTGTGTAACAGAATATCCATTGGCTCGTGATGAATGCTATTTTTTCTTCATCTTCCTCTGCCATTTTGATTTGGTGGTACCCTTTGTATGTGTCCAGGAAGCACTTAAAAGGGTATCCGCAGAGAGACTCTACTTTCCAATCTATCTCTGGCAAGGGATAACCATCTTGAGGGCACACTTTGTTTAGATCTTTGAAATCTACACACATTCGCCAACTCCCATCGTGTTTCTTGACCATGACCGGGTTGGACAGCCAGCTGCGATAGTGGACTTCTTTCATGATTCCCGCATCTACTAATTTTTCCACTTCCTCCTAGATCGCTTTATTCCTTTCTGGTGTTTGCCCCCTTTTCTTTTGTCTGACAGGTGGGAATCCCTCTCGAACATTTAGACGGTGCTCCGCCATGTGCCACGGGACACCCGTCATATCTACTGGCTTCTAGGAAAAAATGTACAGGTTTTGTCTGAGCAAAGCGCATAGTTCTTTGCGTCCTTTTTCTGTTAGGGTAGATCCTATGGCTATTATTTGCTCGGGGTATTCAGGATGAATGACCACTTTTATCTTCTCCTCCAACACCTGACTGGTCACAGGGTGTTGTGTGCTAGGTCCGAAGATCATTGCACATTCCATCGGGATGACTCTGCTGCTTTGTATTGTTAACGTTCCTCCTTTTACCAGGATTTTTAACATTCCGTGTGCAGTGGATGATACGGCACAGGTCTTTCTTGTGGAGATCTTTATGACCCCTTAGATCGTTATTAAGACTCAGATTGTTTAGATCTAATATCTAGGATAAATAATAACAATGATAACAATTATGCAGCGGAATATAATGAAGACAATTATTATTAAACAAGGTTTTTCATTCAAATGTTTCCTCTTTCCCCTAACACAATCTTGAGGCTACACTAACTAACTATCTAACTATGGTGTATACACACACCTTTTACTATTCGACTCTCATCAGTCGACTCTGCTATTTTTAAAACCTATGTCTATGATCTCTTTATATAGGGAGAGATCATGACTTACAAAGGAAGTAAATTAATATGATAAGGAAACTATTTAAACTAATTAAATACTTTGCTAATATGATAAGGAAACTGTTTAAACTAATTAAATACTTTCTTAATATGATAAGGAAACTATTTAAACTAATTAAATACTTTCCTAATCTTAATCTTGTAGACTTTGACCAAATCTTCATAATTCTCCACCAGCTTGTAGAATTCTAATCTGCTAGATTTAGTCCTTATGTTTTATTCTTTTATTTATTTTGTCTCATCAAATCTAGAATCCTAACAATCTTTCCTTATTTGATGATGACAAAACAAACAAAGTCGTGTACGAACTTCATCATAAAGCCAAAGCTTCCCCTGAAGTTGAGATGTAATCATCTCCCTGAATGAAACAAAACTTCCTTGTAAACTATTAACTGCTTCCCCTTAACTTAAGGTCTTCCCCTTAAGTTAAACTCTCCATGCCATGCCACCACCACAGGATCTATAAGTTGCTCTTCATATAATCATCTTCCCCTTTTTGTCTTCATTCAATAGGGGACTGTATGCAACTTTGATCTTCACAACCACACATCATATATCCAGACTTTTAATCTAAGCTTTCCACTGACTCAAATTACCCTCCATGAAGTTCAACACAAATAATGAACTCAAGTAGTAGAAAGTGTAAACTAGCAGTATTAACAATGACTAGCAGTAGTAATGACCTTCCCCTCAAGTGGTGCATGTAGATGGTTAAACATTTTAACAATAAGCTTCCCATGAAACTAATATGTTTACCGTCCCTTGAATCTCGAACTCTGTAAGCTCTATGTAATGATCACTAATGAAGAAAACTGAGTATAACAAATTTGATGAATAAGTAGAATATCCCAAACTTGTGTCTTATATCTTGTATTATCCACGTGACTCCAAACTCATACTAAGACTAAAAAGTATAAGTAGACCGCAACCTCTTGACTAAATACTCATCTTCTATGAGACACATACTAAGTCATAGCAAATGTGAGCATTGAGCACCATAAGAAAAATTACACACCTTTGCTAGATTCGTTAAGTCTTCGTCACATCGTTTATAAGCACGAACAAGTTACCTCCTGCTAAAAGGTATGATAAGAACACGCATCTGTGAAACTCAACTACAACATCAAATAAGTGATAATCAATTGTCTTCGTAATCACATCTTCAATAAATCCCAAAATGATCCATAAAATCAATAAGAATAAACTGAAATAATTTCACTTCTGTCTGAGATCCAAACCATGTGTGTCATCTGATATCGAGTGTAACTAGCAGTACTAACTCTCTTCATTGTACGATATCAGATGAAACTGGTAGTATTAACTTTTTATAAACCCATAGCTAGCAGCACTTTCTTCCATTACGCCCAATAGTAGTAGTAACAAACTGTTTCTATTTTAAGCAGTACCGAATTCAAGGCGAGCAGTAGTAAATTACCTTAGCAGTACAAACATCTACGAAGCTAACAGTATTAACAAAAACGAGCAGTAAAAACATTTTATTGACAGTATTAAGTCAACATCGAGTAGCATTTGTTAAATCAATAACTTCTATCAATCTTAATGTACCACTAATAGAGCTTCTCTTGTAACCTTGCTCGTCAAAACATAAAGACCTGCTACTCCATTATCACGACGACAAGAAACTCAACTATTAGAGTTTTGTAAACCCTAAATCTTTTATCTTCTTGTGCTCTTGTTTCCTTCATCATTCATTCATACTAGGGTTCATCATCAATCCAAAGATTAACTCACCAAAGCTAGTAGGAACATTATAGATCACCAATCCTGTTTTTATTGAATTAGGGTTTGCAAAAACCATAATCTTTACCAAATCAGCCAATTACCTAAAACAGAAAATTTGATCATTCTTTTCATCAAGAACACGATACCAAAAACCTTGTAGATCATAGATATCACGAGCCACCAGGCTCTGATACCAATTGTAAAGATGAGGATTTTGTCAAGAGATTGCGATTAAGACTCAGATTGTTTAGATCTAATATCTAGGATAAACAATAACATCTTGAGAACAATTATGTCAGCAGGAATTAATGAAGACAATTGTTATTGAACAAGGTTTTTCGTTCAAACGTTTCCTCTTTCCCAAACATAATCTTGGGGCTACACCAATAATTATTCTAACTATGGTGTACACACACACACCTTTTATTATTCGACTCTTATCAGTCGACTCTGCTATTTGTAAAACCTATATCTATGATCTCTTTATATAGGGAGAGATCATGACTTACAAAGGAAGTAAATTAATATGATAAGAAAACTATTTAAACAAATTAAATACTTTCCTAATATGACAAGGAAACTATTTAAACTAATTAAATACTTTCCTAATCTTAATCTTGTAAACTTTGACCAAATCTTATCATAATTCTCCACCAGCTTGTTTAATTTATATCTGCTAGATTTAGTCACTCTATGTTTCTATTCTTTTTATTTATTTTGTCTCATCAAATCTAGAATCCCAACAGTTTTGATTTCATCAGGATAAGGAGGTGTGGTTTGATAGAGACCCCCTGATGGTACACAAAAAGCTAAATTATAGAGAGATCATTTGTCAGAAAATGGACATTGACCTTCGATAGGAATACCTAAGATTAGACTGAACTCTTCGAGAGTGTAAGAAAAGAAATTGTTTTGGAAGATGAACTCGACCAACATTTAACTTTCTGAATAATAGGCTAGTCGGAATTGACTATAGAACTCAAGAATGAACCGGGGAACAATTTGCTCACTTATTTTTAAAAGAAAATCAAAACCAATCATTCCAAACATGGTATTAAGATAGACCATATCATCAAAGTTGGGATCCACAACTCGACCCTGATGAATGTGACGATTTTTAATAAATTCGAATTTGTGTTTCAAAGGTGGAGTATATTCATTTGAAATAATTGGAATGTTGTCACGATGTTTTGGTGGTCCGACGCAGTTACACGAGGAATTATCACCTATAAAAGAAATTTAATAGATATTTAATTTTAATCATTATGAAATCAAATTTTTGAGAATGTGTGCCTAGTGTGTGCCTATATGCAACAAATGTGGAGTTGCTGTTAACTCGACTCTAAATAAAAACCAATGAGTTAACTCAAACACTTCTTAGTTCAATTTTGCTCAATCAAACTGTCAAAAAATATATATTAACTATATACTTCGATCAATGATCATGAATTCATCATGCATGAGTGCAAAAACATTTTTGGAATGTATTAACAATGCATTTAAACAATTTCATAAAGTTCCTAGCGTGAGAAATTTTTAGAAAATAAATTGGGGTTTTGTTCATGTCGGAATTTTTGCCAAGCACACTCAATTATGCAAATCATATGTCTACGGGAAGCATAATAGTTATACAGTATCACACCCTCATTTTGACAAATAGCAGCGGAAGCTAATCTGGGGTATTATTTCATAAGCTACAAACAGTCTTAATCATAGATAATGACTCAAAAAGATGTTTTTAAAAGATAAGTTATCATTCATTATTTCATCAGAGTTTTTACAAACAAAGGTCCCAAACATCTAGAAACATAAAGTTTGAATGATAACAGTTTAGCCATCTTCAAGTTCGTGCCATGTGATGCTCAATTACCTGAGATAAACATGTTAAAAAAATCGACACAAATGTTGAGTGAAATTCATAGGTTTGTCATATTAAAACAGTTTGAATACAAGTTAATAGTGGGGTTACGTAGTTATACACCATAAGTGTAATAATTAGCAATGTGTACAAATTATTATAGAAAAACAATATTATTGCCCTTAAACGCTCATGACCACTAATCCTTGAGATAAATCAATAACACCAGAAGTTGCCCATCGGGGTTGCCTTTGAAATCTCCGGCATAGTGTGTTTCAAAATGAGTGCGTTTTGGTTTTCCAGAAAAAGTATAGGTACACCAACGGGGAAGTTCAGTCCCAAATAGATCTATGGGGGTTCAGTCCCAAATAGATCTATTCACAGCATTCATGCTCACTCCGAAGAGTAATTAACGGTTCATGATAGTGGGGTCTTAATGGCAAAAATAGGTACTTAGGCAATAATATATCAGGATAACAAAAACTTGTATTCATGGTTTATAGCATGTATCCCTCGCAGGTTTATGAAACATTAGAAGATTTAAAAGCGAGGCTATGAACTCACCTTAACAGGGAAAATCTGATTGATGACAAAAGTATATCAAGTGAAAGTAACGGCTTCGTCACACAACCTGTGGTAATAGGTCAAGTCTTAGTGTGATTGTTTATATTTCAAAACTTTACGGAGTTTAACATACATATTTGATTTATTAATTTATGGAAATATTGTATCACTGTTCGGGCTATCATAATTCAGAGGTCATATAGTAAACGTTTGAGGAGCTAGGGCACTTTAAATCGTAAACCCCGCAAACTCGTCAGAACGTATACTCAAATGAAAACCCCTCATATGTAATTCCCTAGTAACGTGATATAATAAGATTTTAAGTTTCTTCAAAAGTTAGTCGATGATAAATTACGTTAAATATATAACGTAATTGTTTTATAATGCGTCGATCGTTGATTAATAGCGATAAATGTATCGGGTTTTAATAAAATCGAGTCTTATAATATTAATATATATTTTTATAATTTATATAAAAATATTATATTTTATATTTTTAAGTTTGCAAAAATGGCAATATATACCCTCGATTTATAAACTTTTACAAGTTTAGTCCTTTATATATAAAGTATATATAATTTAAACCTTTAACTTTGAAACTTGGCAAGATAGGTCCTTATAGTTATAACTTTAGGAAAATGACATTTTCAGCCCCTCTAGTTATAAATTTCAGAAAGTTACGATATATACCCCTATGCATGAAAATATTTGCAAATCAAGTCCAAAAAGCCATGCAAGCTTATTTTAGGGTTCCAAATGATATTTGCAGGTTATAGCTTATTAGAATAAGCAAAAATAATATGTTCTAACGTAACAAAAGTTTAGAAAAAGGATTCGTTAGCTAGAAAATCAAAACGGGTCGTTTTTAGGGTTTTAACCAAAAACGCATGGGTTTGAGGATTCAAGGCTTTAACAAGAGTTTATATATGATCTAACAAACCTTATGAAAGATCTAAAATAGAATATGAGCTTATAGAACAAGATTTTGAGCTTACTTGAGCTAAAATGGGTCGAAATGGGGTTTTTGGGTTCGTACGCCTAGAAACGACTTCAAGGGCTTCCTTCTCTTGATTCTTGGCTTCTATTCTGATCTTAGGGACTTTACTTGATCCTCCTTGGTCTAAGTTAGAACTCCATTTGAGTGGTGAAGAAGATTTGAGGTGTGATTGAATGGGTTGCTTGGATTCGACTTATATAGTGCTCAAAACCCTTGGTGCCCAAGTTTTATGCTTGGAGTAGGGATCAAGGTGCTAGAGTAGTGACTAAGGAAGGTTATAGGGTGAGTATGGAAGGCTAGAAAACTAGCTATGCAAGGTGTGGGGTGTGGAGGGGGTTCGGCTGCCATAGGGGTGACAAGGAGGTATTTGTTTACTTGGTGGGAAAGTGTGGTGATGGAAGTGCTTGGTTGCTTTCTTAGTGACATGGTGGTGAGGTCATGGTGGTTCTTGAGGTGCTTGGTTGCTTAAAAATAGGTCAAAATGAATCTAAAGGTGTCAGGTTGGTTTTTGGTTTCGGGTTAGGATTTTTAGGGTTGAATTCGAGTTAAGGTTAGGGTTTAAGATTATTAACGGGGGTTAGGATAGTAATAGGATTAAGTTTAGGGTTTAGATTAGGTTTTTAAGGTTAGGATTAAGGTTTAGGGATTATTTTAGGTTTAAATTGAAATTAGGGTTTAGGTTTGTTAGGGTTTAGAGGTTTTTAAATAAGGTTTAGAATGACTTAGGGTTGTAGGTATGTAAGGTTTAGAAGTCATGCAATAAGTGCTTGTACCTTGTGCTAAGTGGTTAAATGTTTTAAAAAACATAGTTTAGGAGCTTAAATGACCTAATTAGGTTTTTAGGCATGATTAGCTTGTATATTGAGCTCTAATGAGTTGTACATTGTCTTGGAAGGAAAATATGATTCAAATATTGTGCATTGTACACTTATACACATGCTTTAAAGGTTTGTACATTCATTTTATATGTATACATTACATATAATTAGGGTTTTGGTATAAACGTTAACGTTTAAGTCTTGTTTTGAAGTAACGTTGTAAATGGTACGTTAAATTGATAATGTACTTAGTAAAAATGATATTAAGATATTGACTTGACATATTAGAATTTTTTACATGTTGTAACATTAGATAAAAGAATAGCATTTGATAGAGGTTTGGAGCACGTTTACTTATAGCAGATGCGAGTTTTACGTTTGCATAATAAAAAGGAAAAGATAAAGCAAAAACTTCCCTGTATAAAGGTGGTTTTATAGTGTCATCAATTTAATAGATGGATAATAATAGAATCTAATTTAATTAAGGATATTTACATTGATAAAAATTATGGGGTTGTTATAGTCTCCTTCCCCTAAAATAAATCTACGTCCCCGAGATTTAGTTGGATGCCAGTGAATGTGTTGAAACAGATGTGGATATTTGGCACGAATTTGATCTTCGCATTCCCATGTAAATTCTTGGTCCTCCTTTAAGAGTTCCTCTTCCTTTAACTATAGGAATACGAAGATTGATTCAGTTTTTACTTCATCCCTTAATTTCCACTGGTTCTTCTATGAAATTGATTTGTCCTCAAGCCAAGCCTCTTCATTGAATACGAAGATACGTCAGATAAGCAATTCTTTAGATTTTAGAAGACGTGAAAGTAATGTGGACATTACAGAGCGACTTCAGGAAGCTCAAGTTTATATGCCACTGGACCGACTCTTTTAAGAATCTTAAATGGTCCAATGTACTGGGGATTAAGCTTTCCTCGCTTTCCAAAACGAATGACACCTTTACGAGGTGATACTTTTAACATAACACGATCTCCAACTTGAATTTCTAAAGACTTTCTCCTTACATTGGCGTAACTTCTTCAGCTTGTAAGCGTTGTCGAATTTGAACTATCTTTTTGGTGGTTTCATAGATTATCTCTGGTCTCGTGAGTTGGACATCTCCAACTTCGACCAGGCAGACAGGTGATTGACACTTCAACCATAAAGTGCCTCGAATGGTGTTGCCTTAATACTGGCATGGTAATTGTTATTGTAGGAAAATTCTACCAGTGTTAAGTGTCTCTCCTATCCTTTTCTAAAATCTATAACATAGGCTCGAAGCATGTCTTCGAGTGTTTGGGTGGTTCTTTCACTTTGTCCATTAGTCTCGGGATGATATGCCGTACTCATGTCTAATTGAGTACCTAAAGCACTCTGCATTGACTGCATGAATCTGGATGTGAAATGACTGTCACGATCCGATATGATGGATATCGGCACTCCATGTCGTGAAACTATTTGCTTTATATACAACCTTATAAGAGTTTCCATACTATTTGTCTCTCTGGTAGGGAAGAAATGTGCTGATTTGGTAAGGCGGTCTACAATGACCCAAATTGTGTAATGTCCACTTGATGTTTTAGGTAGTTTTGTAACGAAGTCCATCGTTATTCTTTCCCATTTCCATGTAGGAATCTCTGGTTGTATCAGTAAGTCGGATGGCTTCTGACATTCTGCTTTAACTCTAGAGCATGTTAAACACTTGCCAACATACTCAACGATGATCGTTTTCATGTTAGGCCACTAATAGAGTTTCTTTAGATCCTGATACATCTTGTCAGAACCTGGGTGGATGGAATACTTTGATTTATGGGACTCATGCATGATCAAGTCCCTCAAATTTCCAAAGAGAGGTAACCAGCTTTGGTTCTTGATACAACGAGTTCCATCAGGACGTACTTCAAATGCTTTGTCCATTCCTTATAGGTTCTCAGCTTTGATGTTCTCTTCTTTGATCGCCTCAGTTTGGGCTTCGAGGATTTGTGATGGTAATTTTGGGTGAAGGGTCATGACTAATGCCCTGACTCGGAGTGGTTTGATTCGTTCCTTCTGGCTTAAGGCATCTGCTACAACATTTGCTTTTCCAGGATAGTAACGAATCTCACAATCATAATCTGCGAGCAATTCTAACCAACGGCGTTGTCTCATGTTCAATTCTTCCTGATCAAGGATATGCAAAAGACTTTTATGATCAATGAACATAGTATACTTTGTGCCATGCAGATAGTGTCTCCAAATTTAAAGAGCGAACACTACTACTCCTAATTCGAGTTCGTGTGTGGTATAGTTCTCTTTATGAGGCTTGAGTTGTCGGGATGCATATGCAATAACTTTTTCTCTTTGCATTAACACCGCTCCCAGACCTTGATGTGATGCATCACAGTAAATGACAAAGTCATCGTTTCCTTTTGGTAATGCTAAGATTGGAGCTTCATAAAGTTTCTGTTTTAACAATTGGAAAGCTGACTCTTGGTTTTCTCCCCAGCTATACTTCTTGTTTTTCTGGGTTAATTCAGTCAAAGACTTTGCAATCTTTGAAAAACCTTCGATGAATCTTCGATAGTAGCCGGCAAGTCCTAAGAATTGGCGTACTTTTGTGGGTGTGATAGGAGATGCCCAATTCTTAACTGCTTTAATCTTGGCGGGGTCAACGTGAATTCCTTGACTATCAATTACGTGCCCGAGAAATTGCATGATACTGATCCAAAAATCACATTTGGAGAACTTGGCATATAATTTCTCCTTTTTGAGTAATTCCAA
>BQNB010196974.1:0-11250 GCA_026074375.1 Tanacetum coccineum | reverse complement strand
AAACTGTCTTTCTGTCAAAAGGTAAGAAAGAGAAAGCAGTAATAACTGCACTTTTCTTAAACTGTGTGTTTTTTGTCGGGGGACAATAATTTTTGGGACGGAGGGAGTATGGTACGTCTCAAGTATATATACGTAATAATATCCAAAGTAAAGAAAATTCCAAAACTACCCTTGAGGACAAAGGTAGTAGGAAAAATCTTACAAAAATACTACACGTTTAACCGGTAAGTGACTACCGGGTCGTTTTCCCAAAGACTTATGAAATTGAGACCTCGTTTGTTATTTGGACAATGACTTGAATTGGTTCAAAGATGATTGATTTCTAAATTCCTAATAGTGAGCAAATAAAGGCATGATTTAAGCTAACTACGAAAAACGTTAACGGGATTAAGAAAACGCTACAAATAAGCAATTGAACTAAAATTAAACCCTAAATGCTTTTCTAAACTTTTTCTAATCCTAAATGACTATTTAAAAGTAAAAAACTAAGGAAATTCTAAACCGAGAGTAATTTAAGCTAAAAACGAAGAAAACGAGAACGGATATGAAAACCCGTTCTTTAAAAAGTGAACTTTCAAAATATTAACCCTACGGAAGTAAATTTCAACCTAAACCTAGAATATGATAAAAGAAAATTTTATAAAAAAGAAAATTATTTTTTTGATTATTTTTCTAATTTTTATGATTTTTTAAAGTTTTTAACAAAATTAATTCAAGAAAAATATAAAACTTTAAGCTAAAAATCCTAATTTTTTTCTAAAAATAGCTTATGATAAGCGGGATGCAGGAAAAATAAGAAATCCTAAAGTGCTAGACTAAATAAGCCGGGAAAAATCAAATAAGCAATCGAATTGCTTATTATACATAAAACTCAAAACAGGGTTAAAAGGTTTGATAATGCAAAGTTGGACGTAAAAGTCCCAAGGGCACGTTGGTGAGAGGTGTGTTTGTTGAGGCTTATAAAAGGGTGAGACTAGGTTGAGGTCGGGGGTTCGAGTCTTGCTCACCCCCGACTTTCTTGGTTTCCCCTTTTTTTTATTTTTGCAAAAACCTAAAAACCAAAGTTGTAAAACAGCTTGTAATAAGCTATTTTTGTGGAAACAACTTTTCTAAAAGTCACTAATAAGCTAGAAATCAGCTTAAAATTCAGACAGAAAAACTTGGCTTATTTTTGGGCTTTTTTCAAAGCTTAAGCATCTAATAAGCTAAGGCCTAGTGAAATAAGCTAAGTCTACCCTTTAACTAACCTAATAAGCTAGAATGAACTAACTTTGAGCAAAAACTAATAGCTATAAGCTGAAAATCCAAATAAGCTCTTAATCTAAAATTGCATACCAAACAGCCTAAATGCTAACTTTGAGCTTAATTTTAAGCACACAAACGGATCCTTATGTAAATAAGCTCTATACCTACTTAAAGCTTGACCTCAAAAGTACTGGAAACAGCTTTTGAAAAACAGTTTGAAAATCAAAATGCTTAAGAAAAAGCTAGCTGAAAAGGGACTTATTAACTCAGTATATGTTGAGTTTTTCTTTTTGGCTTTAAAAGACAAAATGCTAAGTTTGAGCTAAAAAACAGATGACTAAATAAACAATTTAACCTAAAATAAGCTCAAACAAATTAAAAGTTACCTACAAGCTACTAACATACTAAATTTCAGAAGCTAACAACTACTTTACCTATCTGAATTTTAAGCTAGAAAATGGCCTTAAGGGCCTTAATACTTGCTGATCTATTTGACACTTTTATAGACAAAATTCAAAACCAAAGAGTGCAGGCTTAAAAACTTTGATTCTTACTCAAAACAAGAGCAAATAACCACAAGAAACATTCAAAAGCTCAAAAGCTTATGGACTTGAGCACAATGTCTCAGATTAACACAATCAACTATCAACCTAACAGAATCCTTATTAAACCAAACAAAGACCTTAAAACCTTGCTATATAAACATCAAAATGAGATTTAAACTTGTTTAAAAGAGCCAAAAGGTTATGGACAGTACTAACTTCAGTTAGTACTGTCATTTACCAAACACCCCCTTAAATTGTTCAATCCCATCTTTAAGCTTATGATAATAAGAATTAAGCCTTAAATCTCAAATACCAGATAATTATAAGCTTCTAACAGAACTAATTAACAGATTTAAGCAAACAAATAAGCTAGAAACACAAACCTACAGATTATGCTACTATTTTTGGGTTTTTTCACTGTTTTATAGAAATAACAAGTAAACTATGATTTTAATCTAACAATCTAACATATTAAGCATAAAACAATTATAATAAGCACAAATAAGCAAAACTAAACAACAATAAGCAGAAAATAAGCACAATTAAGCTATAATGTAATTTAAGAGCTAGAAAAGGAAAATGAAAGCTTACATAAGCCTATGCTCTAAACAAGGCTTTCTAAATGCTCTTATGAGGTCTTGGAAACCCATCCAAATTTGGTTTCCCTTCCATTAATAAGTTGTGGTATGTTTAAGGGTGGATTTGAAAGATAATAAGCTCATTTAAGCTTTAAGAGCTTAAATGAGAATGTAGCTAGCTTAAGTAATGATTTAGACAGATTATTAAGAGCTTATTAAGTTTTATTAAACCATTTCACTTGTTATTGCAGATTAAGTAAAGACAGTTGAAATACAAGATTAAAAGTAAGATGCAAATTTTATTAATGAAAACTGAATTACAAAGCTTTTAATGAAAATTACAAGAGTTTAAACTACCATAAGCTAGAAATTCAATAAGCTACACTACGTTTACACTAAAGCTACACTAGATATCCTTTGTGAGTGAGAAAGGTCTTCTATTTATAGGCTTGAGAGAAGCTTCCAGGTCTTCTTCACACGCTCCTCTTGGATTTGATCTCTGCCCTTGAATCCTTTCAATCATTGGATCCCTTCTCTAAGCCGTTGGATTAATAAGTGAGCACACGGATTGCCAGCGTGGCAATCCTTGTGTCAGAGCCTTGTGCTTCTTTTGGCTTGCTTTTAGTGTAAATTCCCACCTCTTGATGTGTTTCTTTTGAGCCCCGCGTGTCATTCTTTGTCAGAGTCTTGACCAATAAGAGGCTTTGGTGACGTCTTTGATGCTGACAAGGAGCTTGGTACTAGCATCTTCTTGTGGCCATGTCAATTTGAGCTTGGGAGGGTTAATTGCATTTTAATTGGGTTAAAAATGAGAAGGGTGAAATGGGGGAGACGGTGAACAGTAAAAACTGTTTTTCCCGCCCCCCAAATGTTATACGTTTTGTGTTTGACCCGTCTTTTGAACTTGTTGACTTGGGCTAGAAAAAGGGAATGGGCCAAAGGTTAATTATTTTAGGCTAGGTTATTTGGTTAAAGGATTTTGGTTATAAAAGATATAACGACCGTTAGTAAAGGACTAACGGTGTTATCAATTTAGGGCTTTTTGTGAAATTGGTTTTAACATTAAGGCTCATTTAGGTATTTTGATGGTTTTGTCTTTTTGTGGGTTGACCAATGGTTGACCATTTGACTTTGTTGACCTTTTGCTAGAAAACTTCCGGCTCTTGTGCACTCTATCCGTTCCCGTGTTCGTGTTTGCCTGGTTTTGACTGTTTTCTTGTGATTTTTGCAATATCTGTACCTACACATCACAAATGACGAAACAAGCAATATACAAGCATAATTTGCATAATTTGTCCATTTTAAGGCCATTTTTTGTATAAAAAGGATATGTGATTTCTCACATATCACAAAGCTTGATAATTCGGATTTCCTTGATTATTTCCTCTGTTTTGATTATAACCTTGATTGTACCAGGTTTGATTATTTTGCACATTCGGTTGAGCAAAACCCGGTGGTCGAATTTGGTTAGCTACACTCTGAGGACAGTATCCGGTATTTCCATGATTATAGTTCACAGCGGCTGCTGAAACATATCCTTAAATATTATCTCGATATTCCGAAAAAATGTTACCATCGGTGGCAAGACATTGGTGGTAAGGATGCGGGCCACCACAAGTAACACAAATTTCCTCAACCGCTTTCACGGAAGCTGGAGGAGAATATTTCTGAAGAAGCATAGCCTTAACGGCGTCGGCAAGAGCAGCAATCTCGAGAAAATGAGGGGTAGAAGAAGAAGGAGCCTTCGTACTCACTTTTGTGACAACCGGTTTGTTTCGTGAGTTACGAACTTTTGATTTGTTTTCAATAATTGCCAAAGCATCTCGAGGAGTTTTAGTCAAAAGATTACCACCGGCGGCGGCATTCAAAGAATCTTGATCGGTTGGGGTTAAAGCATTGTAGAAGGTATCAAGTTGATGCAACTCCGTAAAACCGAATATGGGCATGCACAAAGGAGATCCTTGAAACGGTCCCATGTTTCACAAAATGATTCATCAAAATGTTGCTGAAAATTCGTAATTTCATTCCGGAGATTTGTATTTTTTGAAGGAGGAACGAATTGGTTAATAAATTTGGAAACAAGATCTTCCCAAGTAAGAATAGAACGAGGGGGTTCTTTTTCGAGGCAAATCCGGGCTGCCTCCTCGATAGAAAATGGAAAAAGCATAAGCTTAATTGACGAATTAGGCACATCTTTATACTTAATCATGGAAGTGATCTTGTTAAACCAACGAATGTGAGCATGAGGATCTTCTTTCTCAAATCCATAAAATTGTTTTGAAGTTACAAGATTTAGAAGACCATGTTTAAGCTCAAAATTCTTCGCAAATATAGCGGGAATAACGATAGCATCTCTGTAACCCTCGGTGGGTGCTTGGAGTAATTCCGCCATAGTACGTTGATCGACCATTGTAACTACGGAAGTCCCTTCAAGAGAAAGCGGTTCAACTCTTTGCTTGGAACGTCTACGATTACGACGTTTCGGAGTCGTGAAAGATTCGACAATTAAATTCGATGAAAAGCGAGTGCACATGCACTAAAAATAAAAAAAGAGAAATAAAAAGAAAAAAAAATTAACTGATAATCCAATAAGTGTACGGTAGCTCTCTAGAAAACGCACAAAGAAGCGGAGGAGCGGGTAAGCGCGAAGCGTTTTAAAAACCTTCTCCTTTCAGGTCGAAGTTCGTAGGATCAACCCTCCTTAAACCTCTCTTATAGTTTGTAATCTAAAAGTGAGCCGATTTCACAAGTGACACAACGGTTGTTTTGTTGTTTTTTAATTTTTTGGTTTTTTAAATACTTTAGGAAAAGTATTTTTTTTTTGGCTTTTCTAATAAATCTACGAAAATAAATCGAGAAAAATAAAATATTTTTGTATTTTTTTAGTTTTTTATAAAAGAAAACGATAACTTCACGAGAAAGGGTCTTCAAACACTAATCTTCAAACGTAAACACGATAATCGCACACACCTCCCCGGTAGCGGCGCCAAAAATTTGGTTTGAGCAAAATAGTATATAATATATATATATATATATATATATATATATATATATATATATATATATATATATAAAACTAAAATACCGATATTCAAATGTAAAGAAGTATTCGTTAGAAATGAAAATCACTTTATGATAGTGATGACCATATCTTTGCCGAGTCGTAATCTGGTCGAAGCGTGAATTGAGAATCTCATTAAGTTTGTGATCGAGTGATTTGAATAATCGAAGTTTTGATTTGGGATTCTATTTCTAATAATGCAAAAACAATAAAGGCAAGCAAACACTTTAGGCAATTGAAGATTTAAACTAAAAACGTTAACGTGAATTTAAAAACGCGACTTAAAAACTTAAATTATCAAATTTTAACCCTAAAAATGCAAATTTAATTTATAAAAGTCCTAAATGATTAAAAATAATTTTAAAAAAAGAATTACATTTTTTTGACTTTTATTTAATTTTTTATGAATTAAAAACATATTTAATGTAAAAAGTATTATAAAAAATATTAAACTAATTTATAAAAATCTGAAAAAATAACGAAAAGTATTCTGAACAAATTTAATCCTAGGAAAAATAAAACGGGTTCACTAGCTTATTTGAATAAGCTGGAAATAAGCTCAAAAGGGCTGAAAGCTAAAACTGAAAAATGGCCTTATAAACCAATTAGCCCAAGGGTCTAACAGAAAAGACCCAAGGGCGCAATGGTTAGAGTGTTGGGCTGTTAAGGTAGAGGTCTCGGGTTAGAAACCTGATACTTCCCTATACTGCCTAACATTTTTCTTTTTCAAAATTTCTTTTTGAAAAAGCTAGATTAAGCTAAACTAAGCAACTTTAATGAAATGACTATATGCTAAAACTTATTAATAAGCAGAGAAAAAGCAGTTAAAAAAACAGTTTGCTTAAAAAGATTTTAAGAAAAAGCTTGCAAACTGACTTAAGCCAATAGGCTAAATAAGCTATGACAAAACTCAAAAGCTGAAAACTAATCTATATCTAGACTTAATAAGCTGATAAGACTAAAAATGAGAAGACAAAATAAGCTAAAAAGCACTTTAACAAACCAAAAGGCAGATTGCTTAAAACAAACACCAAAAGGACATTTGATAGATTTTAAAGCTAAGATATAGGCTTAATAAGCTAAGGAAAAAGGTTAAAAGCTAAAACCAGATAAAGACTTATACTAGGAGAACTCAAATAAGCTAAACTCTAGAAAATTGAATAAGAATAAAAGCTAGAATAATGACTTATAAAGTGACAGACTAAGCTAATTTTTGGCTTTTTGAAATTTAAGACAGATTTTAATCTTAGAAACAAGACTCAATAAGCAAAATTAAAAACTACAATCTAATAACAGATAAAGACCATGACTTATTAAGCACATATACACTAAATTTAAGCTTAATCAAACACTTAATAAGCTAAAAATCTAGGATCAAACAGACTGCATACCTATATGCAATCTGATAACTTTTTGGCTTAAATGGCTAATGCAAATGAAACTTTAAGACTCAAAAATTGGTTTGGCTTATTAAAAACTTAAAACAGATTGACCTTATACTAACTTAAGCTAAACTCAACCAATTTAAACCTAAAATAAGCTAAGTATTAACTTCCAAAGATCTGCAAAAACATACCCTAGAGTACTAATCCTACTAAACTTGCTTACTTAACTAAAATACTCAAAGAGTAATTCCAAAATTTATAAACTTAAGACAGTTGTGTATTAAAGTAAATAACACTCATTTGGATACAAAAAACACCATACCTTAAGCATATCAATTTGAATCCAAGACTTAAACAGTTTAGAACAATTTAAGTACAAACAGATTTAAGCACTAAACAACACAACTTAAAAACTAAACACTGCTTGATTTTAGCTTATGAAAACTTTCACTTAGACCTTATGTGAGCTTAATGAATATGTCTTAATGACCAAAAGTAACACAAGCAGTTTTCACAAGGTAAAACCTGCTTGTGCCAAACACCCCTTTAAAACATGAATCCTTGATTTAAGCTTAAAACAGATCTTAATAAGCTTCAAAAGGTGTAAACAGATTTAGCATAATGAATATTTAAGACAAATAATCAAACACCTCTAAGAATTAAGCCATCATAAATAAGCTAAAACATTAAGCTATTTTAACTAAAAATGGCAGATTATATTTAAACTAAATCTAAACTATAAACTAAGCATTATAAGCAACAATAAGACAAAATAAACACTAACAAGCAGTAGTAACAGTAATAAGCAGTCAAAATAAGCTGAACAGTAAATAAGCTAGAAATTTAAATGGAAATCTTACTTTGTCCTTAGCTCAAAACAAGGACCTTAATGCTTTATAGAGCTTTGTCTACAAGCTCTAGCTTGTTTGAAAACAAGCTAGTATGATTATATAAGCCCTTCCAGGTTTGGCTTATCTTCCAAGTTAAGCTGAGGTATTTTTAGGGGTGGATTTTTTAGTGAAATTAGCTTAAACACTATAAGCTATAGAAAAGTTTATATTGCTTTAGTAAAACAATTTAAGTAAAAGAGAACAAGAGCTTATTGAGCTTATCAAACCATTTTCAAAATATATAATTCATTAACATATAAAACAGAACTTAACATAAAAACTTAGAATTTCATTAAACCTTAAAAACGTTTACAAGACTTGAAAGAAAGTTACAATAAGCTGACTTAAACTAATATAAGCTGTAAAATACAATAAAAAGATTAATTAAAAGCTACACTAGATTGATTGATAATATATGTGTGAAAACACCCTCTATTTATAGCCGAATTAAGAAACTCTAGCCCTTTAAGGTGTGTTTCTTCTATAAGGGGGTTTAAGAGTGCTCTCCAAGCCTTTAATCTGAGCCCTTAAATCTATTTTATCTTCATATCAGCCCTTGATTCTTGCCCATGTCCCATCAGCCAATAACTATTCATGGGATTGCCATCGTGGCACCCCCTTTGTCATTTTCTTGGGAGAATAGGTTAAGGTGGTTTGTCGGGTTGCAGGGGAGAATAGGTTAAGGGTGTTTGTCGGTTTGCAGGGCAGAATGAAAGGGACAATAAATAGTGATGGGGTTTTTGGCAGGTAAATGGTTTTAGTTTTATTATTTGTTCGGGTTAACGGTGTTAAGGGTGAAAGGACTAACGGTGTAATAGGATAGGGACTGACTGTGTTAGTCCCTAAGGACTAATGGTGTAAAGGGTTTAAAGGCTGTTATGGTTGGGCTTTTTGGTTTGGGCCTTAGACTTGGGCTGGAAATGAATATTAGATTAGGATATATGAATTAATGGTAAATGGATTTGGGCTTTTGATTTAATAGATAAGCTTAATAGGCTGACTCGGCCCATTAAATTGGGTACGGGTTGGCCTAATAAGATGCTTATGTCTTTGGCTTTGGTTTTTCACGCTCTTTCCATTCCCGTGCTCAGTTTTGTCTGGTTTGGCTTTGTTTTTTGTCCTTTAGTGAATATCCGTTACATGCACATCATAAATCATAAAACACACAAATACAATGCATTTTTGATATATTTTGGTCATTTTAGGCTCGTTTTATTAGGTAAAAGGTATGTGTAATTAGGCACATACCAATAATCTTGGTTTTTGGAGACAAACTTTAATGTACCCAGTAAGGTGCCATCACGAACTGTGTGAAGATTGATCTTGTTCCTCATAGAGATGGTTTTGTCTCTAGAGATGAAATGATTGATGATAACTTTAGTGAATCTTGGGTAGGGCATGTGCTCTTTACGTGATGAACTTATTTCTCTGTTGTCAGCTTGAAACATGAAGTCTTCCTACAGTAGAGCAACAAAGTTAACATTCTTCTTGTTGTACATACCCCACAAGATTTGAGCTCTTGATTCTCTGAGTCTATCAAGTCCTGTTGTTTTCCTAGAGATGCACCTATTAATGATAGCAGCAAATGTTCTTCAAGGCTGATGCATTTGATCTGTGTGGATTGCAGATAACATATCACACTTGCCAGAGTAACCCAGTTCCTGGATAAATGGAACCAATTCATCTTCGGATGGTGGTTCAACAAACTCTTAGTTAGGGAGAATCGGACAGATCTGGAGAATTTCATGAAAGACTTCCGTGTCAACCCTGAACTTTTTCTTATCCAGCTTAAACCGATATACATATGTGTCTTTGATCTTTTGGATGGTGTTCCAGAATTGATGCATGTATACTTCAGGTACTTCAGCAGTGATCAGGAATGCAGGATAACATGGAGAAAGTTTAAGAGCATCCAGTATGACTTGATATGTTTCTTCTCTTTGTGGCTTGCTGAACTCTATTCTTGTATTGCTGATGACATCAAATAATTTCACTTTATTATGCCATTTATCCCATCTATTTTACCCACTTTTATATAATTATTGCATTATTGGGTACTTAATAGCTTTAAAGATGATAAATGCAGTAATTCAGGAGTGTTGTGTGAAGATAAGCTAAAAGGCGCATAATTTGGAGCTAAAAAGATGACATTTGAAGATTGCTGAATTTTCACCAATACGCCGTATCCAACTAAATAGATACGGCGTATCAGCGCCAAGACTTCACAAGAAAACGCGTTTGACCAATTCCTAATACGGCGTATTCACTCTGTCTACATACGTCGTATCCATGAAGATAACTATTCGAAGATACAGTAAATCAAGTAAATTAGGAATGATATCAATGATTTATTATGAACGTAGCGCGCACTCCAAGGAATCCAACCTAATACGTCGTATCGACCTTGCTGGATACGGCGTATCAAGTCTTTTTCAGACACTATAAATAGAAGACTCAAAAATGAGTTTTCAGTGTGCAATATCATATTCTTTATACCATACTCATTAAAGACGAATTTTAGAAGAGAAGATCAGCCACCAAGGTCAAGCATTGATCACGAATCCATAAAAGACATCGTGTAATTTTTACTCTCTTAATCGTTCGATTTTAATTGTTTGATTACGATTGTATAATTACAATGGTTGTAGGCTAATACCCTCGGGTATTAGCCATCTTAATGAAAGTTCTATGTTTGGTTTGTTTTAAAATCGATTTCTTAATTTATCGTTGATTGTTTAATTATGTTTGTCA
Organism: Tanacetum coccineum; assembly: GCA_026074375.1. Classification (NCBI taxonomy): domain Eukaryota; kingdom Viridiplantae; phylum Streptophyta; class Magnoliopsida; order Asterales; family Asteraceae; genus Tanacetum; species Tanacetum coccineum. The sequence goes on along the minus strand of BQNB010196974.1, from coordinate 795 downwards.
CCTTATACTTGTTTATGCGTTTGAATATGCGACCTATCATTCAAATGGATCTAGTGATACGGACCAAGTAATCTAGATACCGGGATAGCTCTCCATATCGTGTTTCATACTAACAGACCAATAGGATCACAAATAACGTTTTGTCTTTGTCTTTGAATTATGAGCTTAGTTGGACCGGTAGGTGACCCGTTTATGTTTCAGCAATCATGCTCTTAATTTACCGATAAAGATTAGAATAGTGGACTACCAGTATATAAAACATCATCAAACAATAAGTGGGTAAAGTCCCGTTGGGCTAGGGTTTTAACAGGATCACCACTGCTTTGATTCCCTAAGATAGATTATAATTAAACTAAAGGATGCTTTATGCAGATGCGTTAATTGTGACAGGATTAATCGTGTCTAGGTCTTAGGATGATGTCCCGCCCAAGTCTTAAGAATGATATGCCGCTTCGAGATAAGTAAATCATTGCACTAAAACAAACAAACCGACATTGAACTGGATTTAATATGGCTAATACAGTTTTCTATCATTTGGCTTGTGCCGCTGATTGGTCATTTTCACACTATATATATAATATATAATAAAATATAAAAAATATATAAGTCTAAAAACAACAATCAATGAAACCGAGAAGTAGTATAGAGTTTTCCCGGGTCGTTTATCCCCAACGAGGCTGGACTGAAGAATCGATACAATCGAAGATTTGAGTTTGAACGAGAGAATTGAAATGAGAGTGTGGAAAAGTCAAATTAAACAATAACAAATAAAAACGTTTAAGAAAAACCTAGAAA
>BQNB010196973.1:0-11250 GCA_026074375.1 Tanacetum coccineum | reverse complement strand
TGTCGTTGAAAGACGGAATCGTATGCTAATTGAAGATGCCCGCACAATGTTGATTTATGCAAAAGTTCCGTTATTTTTATGGGCAGAAGCAATTGTTACCGCATGTTACACCCAAAATCGTTCCATCGTACGTCTTCATCATGGAAAAACACCATATGAGCTTTTACATGACAAACCTCCCGACTTATCATTTTTCCAAGTATTTGGTGCATTATGTTATCCGACAAATGATAGTGAGAACTTGGGTAAGTTACAACCGAAAGCTGATATTGGTATTTTCATTGGCTATGCACCCACAAAGAAAGCATTTCAAATTTACAACCGACGTATCAAACGAATCATTAAGACAAATCATGTATATTTTGATGAGCTGACTGCGATGGCTTCTGAACACAGTAGTTCAGGACCCGCACTTCATGATTTGACTCCTGCAATAATCAGTTCAGGACTCGTGACAAATCCTCCTCCTTCAACACCATTTGTACCACCGTCAAGAATAGATTGGGATATTTTGTTTCAACTGATGTTTGATGAATTACTCACTCCTCTACCCAGTGTTGATTACCCAGCCACTGAAGTCGTTGCTACAATTCATGAAGTTGTTGCTCTAGTTCCCGTTGTATCAACCGGATCACCTTCTTCAACAAATGTTGACCAAGATGTACCATCACCAAGTCATTCTCAAACAACACCCGAAACTCAACATCCCGTCATTCTTAACGATGTTGAAGAAGACAATCATGATATTGAAATTGCACATATGGGTAATGATTCGTACTTTCGTATCCTGGTATGTGCTTAAGTACACATACCTTTTACCTATAAAAACAAGCCTAAATGACCAAAAATGGACATAAAATGCCAAATATATGTGTGTTTTGTGATTTATGATGTGTAGGTAACGGATATTCACTAAAGGACAAAAACAAAGCCAAACCCCAACAAAACCAAGCACGAGAATGAAAAGAGCGTGAAAAGTCAAAAAGTCAAAGTCAAAGTCGAAGCCAAAGACGTGTGTATCTTAAATGGGCCAACCCGCACCCAAGTTAATGGGCCGAGTTAGCCCATTAATCTTTTCTATTAAACCAAATACCTTTATAAAGCCCAAATCCAAAACCACATAGCCCGGCCCAAATATAAACCCAACATAACCCTTAACCATAATCCCTTTTAAACCATTTCACCGTTAGTCCTTAAGAACTAACACTGCTAGTCCTTATCTCATAACACCATTAGTCCTTAATGGTTTACACCATTAGTCCCTTACACTTAACACTGTTATCCCCAAAACAAACACACCCCTTTTCTTGCCAAACTACTATTCATCTATCACTTTCCCTCGACCCCTGCTTCAACAAACAAAACCCTATCACTATCCCTAAACCCCACTCACCTAGAAGCTGTCAAAGACACGCTGGTAATCCTCTATTATCTCATTCGTTGATGAACAAGGACAAATAATCAAGGGCTGTGATTCAAGAACTTAGAGGATAAGAAAGTTTAAGGGCTATGATGAAGCTTTTGAATCCTCTCTCACAACAAACACAACAAGCACAACAGAAAGCTTGTATTGGGCTATAAATAGAGGGCTTATTCTGATAGTGAGGGAGTTCTTTTTCTTGTATTTTTTTACAGTTTTTAAGCTTATTGTTATTTCCTTTCAAGTATTGTAAACGTTTTAAAGTATTAATGAAAGTTTGAGGTATTTTAAGAAATTCGTGTTTGATCCTTTGTTAAGTTGTTTAAGCTTTAAGCCATGAAAACAGCTTATGATCTCACCTAAAGCTTCATTAAGCTTTAAGTTTCTTATTCCTTAAACTGTTTTGGTTCTTGCTTATTTAAAACTATTTTGCCTTTAAAATCCACCAAAAATCACTCAAAAAGAGCTTTTATGGATGATAAGCCAATTCTGGAAGGGCTTATAGGTTTTACCAGCTTATCTTTGATAAGCTGGAGCTTGTAGATCAGCTTTTAAAAGCTTAATCATCCTTGTTTTGTGCAAAGGATCTAGTAAGCTTTCATTTTCATTTTTAGCTTCTTTTCTGTATCAGCTTATTAAACTGCTTATTCTCTGCTTAGTATGCTTCTTATGTGCTTATTCAGTCTATTAGTAGCTTATAATGTCTAGTTTAAAGTTTAGTTATAGCTTGCTTTAAAATTTCATATGTTTTGTTCAATTTTAGTCAAAACTGCTCATTAGCTTATCTTATTAATAAGTTCTTATTTCTCTTCAGTTTTTGATTATTTGTCTCTTTTATGATTAGTACTTAATCTGTTTTAGCCATTTAAGGCTTCATGTAGTCTGTCTTACCTAAATTAGGACTTCATGTTTTTAAAAGGGTGTTTGGGTCAAGCAGTCTTAACATTAGTTAAGACTGCTTAGGATGGTTTTAGTCAATAAGTCACTTTTATTTAGCTCAAATTCAGTTTTTAAGTTAGTTTTAATTAGTTTTAAATAAGTTTTATTCAGTCTAGAAGATTGTTTTATCAAATTCTCATGTCTACTAGTTTATATGCTTGTCAAACAGCTTATTTGTGGTAATTCATTAAGTATCATTTGAGTTGTGGTTTTTTTTATCAAAATAAGTTTCAAATGCATAAATATAAATCTGTTTTGAGTCTTTTGTTTGTGGCATAGCATTTTAAGTCTTTTAGCAATAAACTCAGTCAAGTAATGAGCTAGTTTATGGTTTGGTTTTAGAATCTTCATTTAGCAGATCATTGTAGGTTTAACTCTAGCTTATTTTAGGTAAATTTTGATTATTTATAGCTTATTGTAGTCTAGAATTAATATGTTTTAAGTTTTTAGCCAGTCATAAGTGTTTAAGAGTCTTAAATTTAAGCTGCAAGTTTGCTTTCCACCCAAAGAAAAATCCATAAATAAAGTAGCTGAACTGTGATTTTTAATCTTCTTTTCTAGCTTATCTCTTTAACTGAATTGCTTAAATCCTGCTTATTTGAGTTCTTTGAGTCCTAGTCTTTATCTATTTTCAGTTTTTAGCTTATTCTTAATGCTTAATTGCCCTTAAATTTAGCTTAAAAATCTGTCAAAAGTCCTTTTTTAAGTCCTTTTTTAAATTACTTGTCTTAAGGATTTTAGTGCTTTTAAGCTTATTCTGTTTGCTTAATTCCTGTCCTAACTGCTTATTAGATCTATATGTAGGTATGTTGCTAGCTTTTTTGTTTTCCATTAGCTTATTGAGTCCTAAAAAGCCCACACAGTTTTAGCTTTAGTCATTTAATCCATTTTGTAAAACTAGCTGTCATTTGTGCTTTTTCCTAGCTTATTTTTAAGTTCTGTCAAAAAGCCCTTTATTAAAGTTGCTTAGTTTTGCTTATTTTATAGTTGTGTCAAAAAGAAATTAAAAAAAAGTTTTACAAAAGGGAAGCCACAAGGGTTGAACCTGTTACCTCCCCCTTCTCACTGCCAACATTTTAACACCACACTCCACTGCCAACATGCCATTGGGTCTTTTTCGTTAAACCTTCTCCCTATTTTACTTTTATTACCTTTTTTGCCCTTTAAGCCAACAACCCTATTTTGCTTATTTCTAGTTTATTTCAATAAGCTGTGAGACCCAATTTATTTTTCCTAGGATCAGATTAGTTAGAAGTACTTTTCCTGAAATTTTCAGAATTTTCCAAGTTAGTTTAATATTTTTAATAATATTTTTAGATTAAATCAGTTTTTAATTCATAATAAATAAAATAAAAGTCAAAAAAATATAATTCTTTTTTATAAAATTATTTTTAATCATTTAGGACATTTAAAAATTAAATTTGCATTTGTAGGGTTAAAATTAGATGATTTAGGTTTTTAAAGCTCGGGTTTTGATTCCCGTTTTCGTTTTCGTGTTTTAACCTTAATTGCTTTCGTTCTTAGCTTTCCTTTATTTGCTTTTGCATGTTAGTAGTAGAAATAGAATCCAAAATCAAACTCATTGATTATTCAATCACGCGATCACGAACTTAACCTCGATAATCAATTCACGCCTCATCGGGATACGACTCGGGAAGGTTTTGAATTTTACTTTGGATAAAAGTAATCTTCCTTTTTAAAAACCTCACAGAATACTTACTCCTCTTATTATTTGATACTTTAGTTATATATTATATATATGTATTAAGAAATTGTTATATATATATATATATATATATTTTATTATCTATACTATATATATTATATATATATATAATATATTATATATGTTATAATATGTATAATTAATTGTTATCAAATTTTTGGCGCCGCTGCCGAAGAGGTTGTGAAATGATTATTGTGTTTACATTTGAAGATTAGTGCTTGAAGACTCTTCCCCGTGAAGTTATCGCTTTCATTTGTGAATATTTTCTGTGTCACTTGTGAAATCGGCTCACCTTTAGATTACAAACTATAAGAGAGGTATAAGAAGGGTTGATCCTACGAACTTCAACCCAAAAGGAGAAGGTTTTTAAAATGCTTCGCACTTACCCGCTTCTCCGCTTCTTTGTGCGTTTTCTAGAGAGCTACCGTACACTTGTTTGATTATCGGTTAAAAAAATATTTTTTATTTTCTTTTATTTTGTTCTTAGTGAATGCAAACTCGCTCTTCTTCAAAATTCGTTGGTGAACCTTCTACGAATCCTACTTCTACGATTCTGAAACATTGTAATCGTAGACGTTCTTACAAAGAGTCGAACCGTTTTCTCTTGTAGAGACTCCCATAGTTACGATGGCCGATCAACGAACTATGACGGAATTACTCTGTGCACCCACTAAGGGTTATGCGTAGGCAATCGTAGTACCACCCATTCTCGCTGAGCATTTCGAGCTCAAGCATAGTCTAATCAATCTTGTAACTTCAAAACAATTCTTCGGTTTTTAGAAAGAAGATCCTCATTGTCATATTCGATATTTTAACAAGATTACTTCTACATGGAAGTACAAAGATTTGGCCGAGACATCGATTAAGCTTATGCTTTTTCTATTTTCTATCGATGGTCCAACCCGGATTTGGCTCGACAAAGAATGTAAAACCTAAAAATCTCAACAAGTGTAAAATTACCAAAATACCCCTAATGCAAGAAAAGTACATAAAAGCATGAATAAATTTCATTTTAATTCTAGAAATTATAAAAATACTTTGAGGAAACGTTTAGTGAGGCATGGGACCGTTTCAAGGATCTTCTTCGAGCATGCCCACATCACGGTTTTACCGAATTGCATCAACTTGATACCTTCTACAATGGTTTAAACCCATCCGATCAAGATTCTTTGAATTCTGCCGCCAGTGGCAATCTTTTGGAAAGAAGTGCAAGATGTGTTAAAAATTATTGAAAACAAATCAAAAGTTCGTAATTCAAGAAACAAACCGATTGTTTCTCAAGTGAAAGCAAGTAATGTTATTCTAAGAACACTAGCCCAGTGTTCCGTCAGCCAGTGCCGTGACAGCGCCATGACCGCAATGTTAAACAACATCAAGTAACCCCAGCTCCAGCTTTCGTAAAAGCTATTGAGGAATCTTGTGTTACTTGTGGCGGTGCTCATTCTTACCGACAGTGTCCTGCCACCGATGGCAACACTTTTTCGGGCTATCAAGACAATATTCAAGGATATGTTTCAGCAGCCGCAGTAAACTATAATCAAGGAAATACCGGATACCGTCCTCAAAGTGTAGCTAACCAAATTCGACCACCGGGTTTTGCTCAACACGAATTGCGCAAAATAATCAAACCCGAACAGTCAAGGTTACAATCAAAACAATGAGTAATTAATCAAGGAAACCTAAATAATCAAGCTCCGATCATCAACAAAAGTTGTGACGACTATGATTTCTCAAACACACATGAAGGCGAAATATGCGGTAAAGAAAACATGCAAACGCCAAATGACCTCTTTAACAAATTCTAACAATCAAACTTAAGAACAATGTTTCTGGTCAAATCATGAAAATGAATATCGCATCTACTTTGCTGTTCTGGGTTTCACTTTCTTAGCAATCACACCGTTGCTAACCAAGAGTGATTATGAAAGAAATCACCACTCAAGAGGCATTTCCTTATGATTGGAACCTCAATTCCACCCCGTCTTCTTCTCATTCCTAAAGGTGGTTGGGAACGAGCACTCCGAGGTGACAAAAGGATAGGGTGCTTCCAAGTTTCGAAAACATCCAACCTCCGGTGGTCCAAACTCAAATTCAAATTGATGAGCCCGTTGTTGCTCCTAAACCTAAACCGACTATACCTTACCCTTCAAGAGCTAACAAGCAAAAGCTCCGTGAAAAAGATGATAAGCTAGCTTTGAAATTTCTGGAGCTTTTTAGGAAACTTTATTTCGAGCTTAGTTTCGCGGATGCTCTTCTTCACATGCCTAAGTTTGCTACAATGTTTAAAAGTCTCCTTAAATAACAAAGAAAAATTGTTTTGAGATTAGCCACCACCAACATCGGATGAATGAAATTTTTCATCGGCTATCCTCAAAAAGTTTTATGGCCCCAAAAAACATGGAGACCTGTTGATAAAATATAATGCCTAAAACATTTTAAAAATTTTTCATCAATCTTAACGTTTTGATAATCACAAAATATAAAAACGTTCAATGTAAAATTAAACGTAAACAAGTTAATTAGTAGTAAATTTTCATTTCGATAATTAATATCACTTAAAGGTATAAATTAAATAAATGTATAATATTTATATGATCAAAGGAAATTTTAATTCAACCTCACACTTTTATAAAATGTTGTTAAACATTTTTAATAAACATTACAAAACATTTTCTACAATTAAAAGAAATGTTTTATTCAAAATAAACATTTTGAAATTCAAATTTTTGAGGACCTTAAAAACGCTAGAAAAGTTTCCAGAAAATTCCGCCTACACAAAGACAAACTGGGGGGGCCCTAGCCGAGGGCGGCCCCCCATAAATACATGGCGGATTGGCGGCCCCCTTAATTTTAAGGGGACCGCCACCTATTTAAGGTACCGCCCCTAGGTAGACTCTCACACAGTTTGTCTAATAAATACTGACTTTCCCCACTATTTCTCACTTTTGCACTCATTCTCTAGAATTAATTCATGTTCTAAAACAGCCCACACAATACTCACTAAAATCCTTTGATCATTTAACCATAAAGCTTGTTTTCCAAGTGAATCTAAGCTCAATTCCTCAAAGTGCAAGAGAATAATAACTTTCTTTTCAATTGAAGAAGAATTACACCTCAAGTGTTATTGCAATCGTGTTGCAATCCATAAAACAAATTTGTAAAATCAATTGTATATCTTGTATTTGTGTAGTAACTAGAATTCTTGGTGATCTTTGTAAGTACTAGATAGATCGTGCGGAATCTTACAAGTAGTGTTAGATAGTTGTGATATAAGTAGTTTGGTGAAGTGAAGTATGAAGAAGTCTAGAAGTTGCAAGAAGTCTTGAAAGTTTGAAGAAGTCATGAAGTTGTGAAGAAGTCGTGAAGTTGTGAGCTCGTAACAAGTCGTGAAGTTTGTATTTATGAAAAGATTGGTTTCTAGCTAAATAAGAGAACTCGACATTAAGACTTTTGTCGTAAATCGGTGTAAAGCCAACGTTGTGTACTGTTTTTCCCTCCGCCATAGAGTTTGTTGAATAGTGAAGAAAACACTCCGAGTTTGGTGCTCGGGGAGTGGAGTAGGGCGAAGAGGTGGCTTCTCGTTACCCAAACCACTATAAATCCTCGCGTTGTGGTTTGATTGTTCTTACTCTTATCTCTTGTCTTACATTACTTTCTCATATCATTCTATTGATTGTTTAGATAATTATATTGATCATATTGTGCAAGTGTTGAAATCACATAAAGTCGAATTTAAAGTTTACGAACACTTTAACACCTTAAAATTTAAAAAGCGCAAACTAATTCACCCCCCTTCTAGAATTTTCCACAATTAGGTATCAAGAGCCCGCTAAACAATAAATTTAAATAAATTGTATTTTAACAACTTGATCGATCTATGGAATCCGAAAAATATTTAGAAATGCAATTCACAACATGCAAAGACCACCACTATTTAAAGTGATGGATTTATTTTATTGGAAAAAGAGATTCGAAACTTATGTGAAGAGTCAAAGGATCTAGACCTTTGCATGTTAATACCGATGGAAGAATTTTCCTCCTATTCAAAATAATCTCGAAACTAAAAATGGATGAAATTTGTAACTTCATAACAAAACAAGGACTTAAAAAGAAACTTGCAAAAAATAATAAAGCTAAAATGGTAATTTATAATGCTTTGCCACGTAAAGAATACGAAAGAATTTTTATGTGTCAAACCGCAAAAGAAATTTAGGATACTTTGTTAATTACTCATCAAGGTAATAATCAAGTCAAAGCTAACAAAATAGATCTTCTTGTTCAACAATATGAACAATTCATGATTCCAGAAGATTAATCAATAGATAATGTCTTTGCTAAATTTAACACTATTATTACACAGTCATAAAAGCACTTGACGAAAGTTATATCGAGTCAAAATGTTGTTAGGAAAATCTTCCTAAGGGCACTACAACCTAATGGCCACAAGAAGTCACGGCGATTGAAGAATCAAAGAATCTAACACTCTAACACTTACCAACTCATGGAATTTGAAGGTTTATCGAAGAAGTAATTAAGAAAGATTCTGAAACCGTCAAAAGCAAAAGAGAACAAAGTAGATCTATTGCCTTGAAAGCTAGAAAGGATTCGAGTGATGATAATAGCTCAACCTCCGATAGTGAAGATGAAGAATATGCCATGGCCGTAAGAGACTTCAAATAAATTCTTCAAAGACGAGGACGATCGTAAGACAACCCACATGAAGAGAGAAAATCAATTCAAAGAAATAAAGACGACAAAAATGGCAAGGCGAAGAGAAAATGCTTTTAAGTGAGAGATCAAATCATCTCGTAGGAAATGTCAAAACTATCAATATATCAAAATAAAAAGCGTTTGTTGGAGATCCTTGAGTGAAACGACGAAGATGAAGAGGAGAAGACCAAATGATGAAAACGTTGTCTTATGGATAAAGCTTCAAATGAGGTATTTTCAAAACGAATGCTTTTAATGATGACTAAACATTACAGAGACGAGAAAAGACTTAGATAATGAATATAGTAGACTATGCAAATTAGGACTAAAAGTCATGGCTAAAAATAAAACTCTAAAACAATCTAAAATAGAATTAGAAAATGAAGTACTATAATTAAAAGATAGACTATCTAGGCTTAAAAAAGGTAAGGAAGTAAATTGAAGAATGTAAATTCTCGTCAAGGCCTAAGCTTGAAAAATAAAAGCTTATATAAAGAAATATCTAGGCTAAATCGATTAATGATAGTATTGTCACTCACTTAAGAGAAAATAATAAATTCTCAAAAAACTATCCTGAGATAAACCGGTTAAGGTTTTAATTTTACCAGAGTCACCTAGTTAAACCAAATAAGTAAAGTTTTGAAAAGCCCAAGAGTAAGAGATCGAAAAGAAAAAAATGATAAAACAAATTCAAAAACCAAAGAATTAATACTTATAAACAATACAAAAATTCCTATTGCAAGACGATGATGATGTAAAACATTTACAAACCCTCCTTAAAACCACGGAGTCGGATTTACCAACCCACAATGAGATATCTAAAACTCCACCATCCAAGAAAGCTAATAGACCTCGACCTCGGTCTAGAACACGCCTCAACCTAGGAGAGACCCAAGGCATAATCAAAACTAGCCTATCACATTAATAAGGAATCATTCTCATCCACTTAGTATTCACTTAATGTGGGAATTTGTTCACCATGTATGTGCCAAAACCAAATGCAAAACATATTGAAAAACAATAACTTTCGGATACATGAAACGTGGGACCAAATGGCTAAGCCATCCGCAACCTTTGAAAGTGTGTGCTTCTCTAACAAATATTCTTTGTCTTCGGATTAAAAGAAATTCATAGATAAGTGGTTTCTCATGAACCCTTATCATTTACATTATGAAGACATTGATGAGTTCTTACTCTTATCTCTTGTCTTACATTATCTCCTCATACTATCATATCAATTGTTTAGATAAATATATTGTTCATATTGCGCAAGTGTTGAGTTCACATAAATTCAAATCTATAATTTTTTACAAACACTTCAAAACCTTTAATTAAAAAGCGGTAAACTATTCAACCCCTTTCTAGTTTTCCACAATTTAGCTTGCTCTTCTTCGTCTACGTGAGTTTGCTATGTGGTCATAGAAGATTTCTATTTTGTAGACGAAGAAGAGCAAGCTAGTGGTTAACAATTAACATAGAAGTAGGATTAGTCGCATGAAGATCATAGACACACTATGGATGAAACAAACTCCCTTCGACCTCGACAATCGCCTCAGATCCGTGTCAACCATCATCTACGTCTATCGGAGTCAACTTGTAGAAATTTTCAACTACGTCTTATTATTTCATTATCTTCGCTATCCATTCTCGTCTCATCTCAAATCGAATATACTAATTGTCTTTTTAAAGAAATTAATCCCTCCTTCTTGCAAGAAATTTCATCTCTAAATCACCTCTCGAATTGACGTCTTGATTATCTCGTCCGAAATAGTCAAAGAAACTTTTTAATTAAACAAAGGGTTAATTAATAATTGTCAATAATCATTCTCACAAAAACTGACCAAAAATCGAAGAAAACTTTTTTTTTCAGAGGGCGGTCCCCTTAAAATTAAGGGGACCGGCCGCGTAAAATGGGCGGCCCCCTGAATTAATTAAGGGGACCACCTATCTGGAAAAACAAACACCCCATTTCAGTCGAAATTATATACCCAAACATTAGTTTTTTTTCTTCTTCTTCCCCTACCCACTGTGAACGAACACCATAGCTAAAAACCTTCAAAAACCAATCTTCAAATCACATAATTAACCAAAATTTACAAGGGGCAATCATCTACAACTCGATCAACAACACCTATTGTGACAAAATGCCAAAAGCTACTACAACCGATATATCCCTCACTAAATCCTACATACCAAAAGTATCCAAAATTCTCGGCATCTCCCCTACCATTGCCCAATTCTACAAACCTATTAAAAACCGCAACATTTATGAAGGTCGTGTTGTTGATCAGGCTTACTACAAATCCAGCAACATCGAGCGTCTCTTTAGTAATATTCGTTTTAATTATCTCTTTTAAATCAACTAATTGATTGTTTCGAGATTTATTCTAGACTTCTATAGTCAAGTCACGATTCAAACCGATGAATATGGCTATCTTGTCATCTCTTTTATGAT
>BQNB010196971.1:0-11250 GCA_026074375.1 Tanacetum coccineum | reverse complement strand
AAAATTATGAGATATCCCATTTAAATCACAATAGTTTCCAAATTGTACTTCATTATCAAATTCCCGACCATGATCCGTTCTAGTTGATACAATAGAACATCCTAATTTGTTTTGAATCATTTTGCTAAATATTTCGAATTTTTCAAAGGCTTCAGTTTTATTTGCTAAAAATCTAGTCCATGTGAATCGAGAATAGTCATCTACGATTACAAAGGTATAACGATTCCCTCCATAACTTCGTATGGTGGAGGGGCCAAATAAATCCATGTAAAGTAGTTCTAAGCATCTAGTTGTTGAAACTATATTTTTAGCCTTGTGACTCGCATGAGCTTGTTTTCCAATTTTACAAGCATCACAAAAATGTCGGTCGTATTTTAGTTAGGGTATGTTTCTAACTAATTCTTTAGATGCTAATGATTGAATTAATTGCATATTAGTGTGACCTAATCTCTTATGCCATAGTGTGGAGTTTTCGTCCAATGTTGTAAGGCATATTTTGTCTTTCGGTTTATTTCCTAGTTTCATTACATATATTCCTCATTTCCTAATTCCTTTACCTATAACCTTTTTGTCTTTGATTATTTTGGCTATCGTGTTCGGTAAATATTACTTTGCATTTGTTATCACATATTTGACCTACACTAAGCAAGTTATATGTTAAGTTATCTACGTGCTCAACATTTTTCAATTATTAGGGAGTCTTGAGAAATCGTACCTTTGCCTATGATTTGACTACGCAAGTTGCTCCCAAAGATTACGTTTCCTCCGTTGTATGCTTTGTATGAAGAAAATAACTTTCGATTACCGGTCAAGTGTTTTGAGCATCCACTATCTTTAATCCACTCATCGGATTTCAAGTTTATTCCTAGGCATATTTCATCAGGCGCTTGAGCTACAAGACAAGTTTCATCTTTAGTCTTTTTCGCTTCATCTTCTCCATTGTCGCTCCATGCTCCTCCAATAAATGCTCTTTGATCGTTGAACATTCTCCAATAAGGTGATTTGGATCACCACATCTAAAACATTTTCTTTCACTTTTACCATAACCATTATTTCTACTTCTTTGGAATGTTTTAATAATCGCCTCGTGGCTGTCTTACAAATCTTCCTCGTCTCTTGAAAAATTTCTTGAATTCCTTTATGGCCATAGCATACTCTTCGTCTTCATTATCAGAGCTTAAGCTATCTTCATCACTTACTTCTTTTTTCACCTTTAATGCAAGAGATATACTTTTTTCGTTCTTGCCTTTGACCATTTCGAAATCTTTCTTTATTACTTCTTCATAAACTTTCAAGTTTCCAATAAGGTTGTTAGATTCTTTGATTCTTCAATCGCCATGACTTTCGCGCGCCATTTAGGATGTAATGCCCTAATAAATTTCCTAACACAATTCTTGCTAGAAAAACCTTCATCAAGTGCTTTTAGACTAGTAATAATAGTGTTAAATTTAGCAAATGCATTATCTATTGACTCCTCTTCCAGAATCATAAATTGTTCATATTGTTGAACAAGAAGATCTATTTTGTTAGCTTTGACTTGATTATTACCTTGATGAGTGATTAATAAAGTATCCCAAATTTCTTTTGCGGTTTGACACATAAAAATTCTTTCGTATTCTTTACGTGGCAAAGCATTATAAATTACCATTTTAGCTTCATTATTTTTTGCAAGTTTCTTTTTAAGATCATCGTTTTGTTTATGAAAAGGTACAACTTCATCCTTTTTAGTTTCGGGATTATTTTGAATAGGAGGAAAATCACCATCGGTAATAACATGCCAAAGATGTATATCTTTTGACTTCACATAACGGTTTCGAAATCTATTTTCAATAAATAAATCATCACTTTCAAAATAGTGGTGGTCTTTTGCATAGATTGCCTTCCCTTCTAAATATTTTTCCGATTCATAGTTCGTTCAAGTTTTAAAAATACAATTTATGTTAAAAATCTTGTTTGACATGGCTCTTGATACCCATTGTAGAAAACTAGAATGGGGGGTTGAATAGTTTACCACTTTTTAATTTAAGATTTTAAAGTGTTTGTAAAAATTCTAGATTCGACTTTATGTGAATTCAACACTTGCACAATATGAACAAATTATATTATCTAAACAATTAATAGATAGGTATGAGAAAATATTGTAAAGACAACTAGAGATAAGAGTAAGAACAATCAAACACAATGCGAGGATTTATAATGGCTTCGGCAATAACGACATATCTAAGCCCTACTTACTCTTCGAGCTACCATAACACGAGATCGAGAGTTTTTCTTCCACGATGTCAACAAGCTCCATTTATGGCGGAAGAAAACCTTACACAACTTTCACTATCTTGATCTGACACTGGGCTAGAGGTCGAGTCTAATCTTAGCTAGAAACCAATCTACAAACAACTTCCAACAAAAACTCTCAACTATACAAAAACTTTGATTCACGACATGGATAACGATTTACACTACTTCTTCACACCATATTTCTCTTCACACCCACTACTTCACCAAGCCTTACTATTAATCACGCCTATCTAATACTATTAGGAAAGATCACCAAGATCCACTATTCTTACAACAATCACCAAGATTCTAACAAACTACACAAACTTTACAAGATTTACAAATGATTTACAAGTTATGATATGGATGCAATAAGATTGCAATAATACACAAAGGTGTAATACTTCTTCACTTGATGGTAGGAAGTATTCTTCTCTTGCACTTGAGGATTTGAGCTGAGATCACTTGGAAACAAAGCTTTATGATTAAATGATCAAAGATTTTAATGAGATGTGTGGGCTGTTTTTGATCAGAAAAAAGTGCAAAAGGTGAGGAAAATAGTAGGGAATAGTCCAGTATTTATTTGGACATTCTGAAGGAGCATCTACCTATGGGCGTCCCTTAATTGGTGTGCAGTCCCCTTAAAGAATAAGGAGGCCGCCAGTTGTATTTAAGGGGGCCGCCCTTGGGACAGGCGCTCCCCCAGTTTTGTCCTTTTGTTGTAGAGGGAATTTTTTGAAACTTTTTAGACGTTTTATAGCGTCTAAAAAATTTGGAATTTCAAAATGTTTTTTTTTGAATAAACATTTCTTTTAATTGTTAGAAAATGTTTTGGAATGTTTAATACATTTTATAAAAGTGTGAGGTTGAATAAAAATTTCCTTTGATCATAAAATGCATTAAGCATTTATTTATTCATACCTTTAAGTGATTAAATTTTCGAAATAAAAATTTACTACTAATTACTTGTTTATGTTTAATTTTACATTGAACATTTGATATTTGCTGATTATCAAAACGTAAAGATGTGAAAAATATTAATAATGTTTTTAGGCATTATTTCTATCAACAAGAGATTTTCCCTATATTTATTCAATCACATACATTACACTTAACATTAATATTATTATACTTATAACCTCCACCCTTTAAACGAACTGTCACATCGGGCGACGCGAATACCGGATCCAAGATTAGTTGTCTTCTTTCGGACTTTGAACTTGCCTTATATGAAGACTGTCACATCGGTATGCGAGCCGACCATGATCTAGTAATCTGATAAGTTATTATTATTATATATATTATTTATAATTTTTTTTAACACATTTCATTACCACGGTATATAGAGAAAATTTCTTTTTAGAAAATTTAAGTATAAATTTAAACTAAGACTAAAAAGTTTAAAAATGTTGATTTTTAAAGGACTTTCAAGGGTGATAAAACCACTAACTTGTCTAATTTCCAAAAAGAGCACGTATTATTAGTTCGGTTAGAAGCTTCAGGGAGGAAAAGCCACAAATTATACTTATGAGCTCTTAAGATTTCCAACTAATCCTTGCTTAGCATCTAACTTATATTCAACTCTATCATTTCTCGTTCTTCGCAAATTTAAAATCTTTAATAAAAAGATCCGCGAATGCTTAGTCTAATAAAATCAATCTTTGCATATTTAAAGTCTATTAAGGAAACTTGCAAACTCTTAGCTTTTTCAAGCTAGAATTTATGTTTTAAAGCTTCTTGTATAAAAGACTAACAAAAGCTTTTATTTATATAGGTTAAGGGGCAAGCTAGAGCGCAACATACTCGATCAAGTCAAAATTTATTCTTACTCTCACCATTGAAAAATCAAAAATTCATGTCAAAACACTTACTTTATTTATTTTATTTTTTAACATTTTTAAATTTTGGCCTAAAATCACATATTTTTGCTATTTTTGGTGGCAAAACAGGGTTACGTGAAGACAAGGCAAACGCAAGTAAGATCTAATCGATAGATACCCCACCTCCCCATATTAGAACTACACATTGTCCTCAATGTGAGATTGCCACCCCCATACTAAAGTCAATGCATAATCCTAATATAAAAGGTCTATACGTAAATCTAAGCCGTTTTTTTATTATGCTAATAGTAAACGTTAGTCAATAGATCTAGGGTATAGCGATTCCCATATTTAAGCTATGTGCAAGGATTGAAGATTTGATATATTGCTGTAACGATGACAAAACTACGAGTACGAGAGTCTTCAGAATACGAGCAATCCTAGACATAAAACACAAGCCATGAAACACGAGAAAGGAAAGAGGCGAGCCCCATACCTTGGGCTATAAAATCACACACATATTCGATATTATTACTAAGTTAATATAATATTATTACTACTAGGATAAGCATGGGTTTCAACCCATGAAGCGCTTGTTTTTTTTCACCGAGTCATGAGCTTGACTCTCCCCCGAATTGATTTGTTCAAAGGGGATAGAAATGGAGATACGGGACATCTAGAGAAGAGATATCCCCTCCATAATAGAGGAGGAAGAAGGGAAAAATCTCCATCGGGCTATAATTTTTTTATTAATTGAAGGCTTTAGAATCTGATGAGATAATCCCATAGAATGTCGAGAGGGAAATACTTTTGAAGTGAGTATCCCAGGATTGAAAATTTTGTCCTCATTTTCGGAAGGAAATGAAGTCAAAGTATCAATCTCAGGGGAATCAATCAAGAAGAGAGGATCACTCTCGAATGAGATAGTAGAAAAAAATTTCAATGGAACTTTAAATCTCTGAGATTGGACTCCTTTGATAATGATTATTCCGGGATCAAAAATGATGTCTTCATTTCCTAAGGGAAATGAGACTTGAAGATCGATCTCGAAAAATTCCTTAGAAAGAGAGGAGTCATAATCGTATAAAAGGAGAGGAGAATTATTAAGCTCAATACTTGTAAAATCCTTAGTTGATAAATCAATTAAATCTTTCTCCAAAACACTAGTAAACTCTCCTGGATCGGCCTCCAGATCAAAGTAAAAGCGGTCATACTCTGGTGGAGATAAGATGTGAGAGAGTTCATCGGCGAACTCCTCATGATGAGAAACATTCCTATCGGCAGGAGGAAACGGATCAATCGAAAGATCAAAGATAAACGAATCATATTTAGGAAGATAGAAATCAGAATGAGTAGTGGTACTGTCACTACTCTTCTCTTCAATATGATCGTCATCAAAATAGAATGCATCATAATCCGGAAGAGCATAATCAGAATGAATAGTTGGTAATTGCACTACATTTCTTTATATCAAAAACAAAATGTTTATAATCAGGTGAAGAATCATTAAAATGAGAAAGAAGGGTGTCGGTCTCCTCCACGAGAGAGTCACTATCCTTGTAGGGAATAGGAGATGAGAAGGGAAACTCGACCACAAAATTAGAAGAATGAGTGGGATTGCTACTCGAGGGATGATTTAATTTCTTTAATTTTAACACTTTGGGAAAATGATCCTTGCATGTTATGTCAATGAAATTAATCATATTAATTGACTCATTGCCATGCTTATTAGGATGTTTTGAAAGTGCTTATCGCATGACAGTTTTATTGTTCATCCCATCTCTTAAAATAAGTCTTCTTTGTTCGTACATCGATTAATTGCGCGTGCCATGCTCAAGAAAGGCCTTTCGAGAATGAGGGGAACCCGAAGATCGACATCGTAATCAACTACAACGAAGTCGGCCAGAAAATAAAACTTTCCTACTTTCACAATGACATCTTCGGCAACACCAACCGGATAAGCAACCGATCAGTTTGCGAGCTCGAGAGTCATGCGAGTAGGTGTAAGTTCTGGGAGCGAAAGCTTCTTCCAAACGGAAAAAGGCATTAAGTTGATGTTAGTGCCAAGATCGGCCAAGGCTAAGCACTCAACTAGCTCCAGAAAATCATATGGAATGAGAAACTTGCCGGGGTCTCCAAGTTTTTCGGGCAACTTTTTAAGAAAGCACCGGTTTTCCACATTATCATTTAATGTTATGTGCCTATTCGAATATTTTCTCTTATTACTAAGGAGACTTCTTAGACGTAGACAGCAGAGACTTAGGCTTCCATGAAGAAGATCATCCGCAAAGCTAAGGTCGAAATGTAATCTTTGAAAGATTTGAAGGAACTTCAGCATTTGATTATTAGCTTTTTCACGGAGCTTTTGGTCGTTAAGCCTTAAAGGATAAGGTATCGACGGTTTAGGTTTAGGCTTTGGGAAGCACATAAGGCTAAGATTTGGCAATCTTGGGACAACCGGATGTTGGACTCGTGAGCTTTATGGTTTCTTTCTGGAAAGTTGTAGTTTGCACCTTGTCTTTGTTGCCTCAGGTTTCATGTTCACTTCCTGTGAAGAGGAGAAGAGTTGGTTGGAATAGTTTATTAGGTCCATATATAAAGCAACACCACTTCGGGTAGTAATGGCTTTCAGGTCACCTCTCGGGTTAGCAACGGTATTACTAGGAAGTGATCTCGAACCCGAGGGACTTTGCTTTTGCATAGTAAGATTAGTTAACATGTTCATTAGTTGATTGTTTTGATTTTCTATCTTATTGGTTCTTGTATCAAGAGAAGATTTGAATTCATTTCGCAATTCCGTCTTCATATTAGTCATTTGAGTTTGCATGGCTCTCAAAGTAGCTTCATTACTTTTCATGTAGTTCGTTAACTCATTCGAAGGTCCAACTTGAGCTTGATAATTCGGATCTTGAAAATTCGGATCTTGATAATTCGGAGCTTGATAATTTCCTTGATTTTGATTGTACCGATTGTAGTTTTGATTGTTTTGCACATTCGAAGGAAAACCGGGTGGTCCCATTTGGTTGCTAGCATGATAATTCGGGTCTCCTTGAGGACGGTATCCGGGACCTCCTTGATTGTAGGTCCCCGTGGCTGCTGAAGCATTAAAAGTGTTGCCATCGGTAGCAAGACACTCATAGTACGGATGCGGTCCACCACAAGTAACACAAATCTCTTCTATGGCTTTCACGAAAGCTTGTTGAGTAGCTTTGTTCATAAGTAATAATTCCTTAACGATCTTGGTGAGAGCGGTGATATGTGCTAAAACACACATCATTTGTACCCCGGGAAATGCTTATTTAAACGGACTAAAAAACACCTTAATTATGGATAAATATGTTTGTATTGTATTTTTATGTCTTACAGGTACAAAGGATTGAAAACAAAGCAAAAACGGTAATTTTCGGATGACTTTCGACGATGTTTTCACGTTTATCGAGGTTCAAACGAAGTCGTTAATATTCCTCGATCACACCATTGGAAAGAGCACGAAATTACGAGTCCAACGATACCGGCCTTTCATATTTGACCCTTTTTATTTTGACCTTTTTTCGTCCCTGTTTGAACCCTTAATACTAATAAATATGACTTGGGCCAAAACAAGGTTAAATATAACATTTTGCATAATATAATTAAAGGATTGCCTAGCTCAGCTGGTAATACCCTTTACCCACAACCTTTGGGTCTCATGTTCGATTCATGCCAGAGGGTTTATCCCCTCTTATCCACGTCAGCATGCCACGTGGGCACACGTGGCTAACACGTGGTGCCAAGTGGCATGACAATGTGGCAGTACCGGTCAGGACCGAAACTTCCCACCGGCCGTTGACTTGACCTAACCCTGGCCTAGACCCGCCGGTTGACAGGCGGTCAACCACCATTGACCGGTGGTCTGCCGTCGTTGACCGGTGGTCCGCCGATGGTCAACGGTGGTCCGCCACCGTTGACCGTCGTTGACCGCCGCCGTTGAACGGTGGTCCACCACCATTGACCATCTTTGACCATCGCCGTTGACCGATGGTCCGGCGGTGGTCCAGCGGTGGCTGACCTGACAGTGATGAAACAGTACTTACGCCACGTGGCACCACTCTGGTGGTGACACGTGGCATTCTAATGATTGAATGTCAGATTGCAGGCAAGTACAAGGTGCAGACTGACATGTCAGCTGACATGTCAGTACGAGGTACGAGGTGGCAGGCAGAGGTGTCAGTCCGAGGTACGGGGTACTGTTCTAGGTGGCGGCTGGCCAATCATGAGCGTTGACAGTTGAATATAGCGTGTGTCAGTCCGAAGAAGGCCTATGTCTGTACGAGGTCAGAGTGCGTGTATCCGTTGCCAATCTTTGGGCAATAATGAGGCGGTTGGTTAGAAGGCATAAAAGACCAAAATACCCTCTGATCTAGCATTATGTGTGGTGGATGACCTAAAGGACGAAATACCCCCACACTACTTTGGGCTATATATATCAACACATCCTGCTGCATTTGGTGTTAGAGAGTGTGAGTAGTGTTAGATTAGATGGTAGTGTTAGAATAGTTTATTTCAAATTTAGTAGTAGGTGTAGATTTAGGCGTAGTATAGTATAATTTTTTGCTTTTTGTAAAAGTTTTATAGCTTTATTTAGCTTATTGTTAATCAAGATTTGAGCTTAGTAATGAAGATGTTTGGGTTGGTTTTTGCTTATTATTTCTTAATGCTTATTTTTCTACTCTTTTCATTTTCTTTTGTTATTTCAAATAAGCCAAGCTTTTCGCTTATTTTGTGATCCCCATTCTCTTAAAATTATATTCTAATAGCTACTTCCCATAGCTTATAGGATAGCTTATTATGTATTATTTTCGATTTTAAAGCTTTTCGGAGTGAGCTTATTTTAGCTTATCTTCGATTGCTTATTTTTATTAAAGCCTATTTTTTTATATATTAGATCTGATCCTTATTCATTCCCGATCCAGAGTTCACTTGATTTGCACATCTTAGTTTCGCGTCGTGGATTAGATCTAAAACATAATAGATCTTATATTTTTTGTTTATTTTCTAGCATTAAAGTGTTGTTTTGTTTCTTTTTAATTCTAGATTTATTTTAATTAGATCTAAATTCTTTAAATATACCGATCCAAGTTCACTTGAGGGAAATCTTAGTCGGGGTAGATTTTAGATCTAAAGTTTTCATCTTAGCTTATTGTCTTTTGAATAATTCTTAAATAGCTTTTGCTTATCTCTTCTTTTTCTTTTTTTCTTGTCTTTACTTTTTCAAAAATTTCTTATTATTTGATTAAGCTGTTTATATATTGCTAAAAAGGGTGTCATGTAGTCTCCTATCTCGAACTTATTCATTAAGTCTTGAGCACCTTTATTTTTTAGAGCTTATTATTTAGCTTATTTAGTCATAAAGTTCTAAACTTTACTAGTTTTTCTTATAGCTTATTAAGCTAGGGCTTATTTCGAAGGGTATTTGTAGCTTATTTAAGAAGTGGGTTATTTATAACCTTACATTCTTCATCCGTTCTTCGAAAGAGCCTTGATAGCTTTTTAGCTTAATCTAGTTTTTATTTCAAAAGTAGTTTTTTTTATATATAGATTTAATCTAGTTTTATTTTTACAAAAATTATTTTCAAAATAGCTTATTTTTATAAAAAGTTTTCATCTTATTAGCTTATTGTGTCTTAACTTTTCATGTCTTATTTCTTATTCCATCTTTCTTCATCTAAGGCCGGAGCTTAAGGGTCTTATAAGGTTAATAAATAGATAAAGTTTTTATCTTTATAGTTTTTACGAAAGTAATTAGTAGATAAAGTTGACACCTTTATTTGCTAATTAGTGAAGTAGAGCTTAAAAGTGATAAACTTATTTGTTTATTAAGTTTATAAGATCGGGTGGTTATCGTTTATTTGCGGCTCTTCAATTTGGTTACATTTTCTATCCTTTTTCAATTAATTAGTGTAGATTTAATTAGTTATTTTATAAAATGTTAGCTTATTTGATATTTGTCATGCGTAGTGAGTAGTTTAACTTGTGGTTGCTAAGTGATTAGTGATTTGGAATTTAAGTGCGGTTTAAAAAGGTTTAAAAAATTAATAGTCAATTTACATACCGTCATTTACTTTTAATGCAATTTAAATACTTGTCATTTATTTTAAAAAGCATTTTACTTTACTTGTCATTTAATTTCTTGCAACTTGTTTTCTAAGGATTTTAATTCATTAAACCTAAGCCCGCACTTAAGGAACATTTCACGTCACTTAGCAAGCATATTTGTCATTTATATCAATTTTAGTATAATCTTTTAGTTTTTAATCTTAGAATTAATATTAGTTTAATTTTTAGTATAAAAATAGTTTAAATCCAAAACAAAAATATTTGTCATTCAAGCACCAAACGAAACATTCTCATGAATTTCAATTCATCTCTCGCCGTGGAAACGACACTCGGAAGATAGACTATTATTTATCCTAAAGTAATTGTCTTATCTGACGGGATATACTATATATTACTACGACACCCGTTTGACGGATATCAAAATGGCGCCGCTGCCGGGGAGAGGTGTAGCGATTTTTACGAGATTGTTTGTGTTCGAGCCTTGAAGAACCTTCCATGTGAAGTTATTTTTCTTTATAAAAATATAAAAATACAAAAATATTTTTCATTTTCTAAAAAAATAGAAAAATAAATAAATTAATTAATTAATTAAAAAAAATTCCATAAAAAAAATAAAATAAACAAAGTTGGTAAAAGAACACAAACAAATAATACCTTCAATTGAGGTATTATCCATAATAAGTTCCCAACTCGAATAAAAGATTTAAAAACTTGCCTTTTGTGTCACTTGCGATATACGGCTCACCTTTAAAAAGTAAAATTTTTAGAGAGCTGCCGTGAAGCTTTTTGATTATTAGGTTTAAGTTATTCGATCTCGTTTTGTCCTTTAATAAAGTACATTAAACCTAAAAACCCAAAAATAATCTTCTTTTTCTTCTTATCCATTTAATTCTTTTCTTAACCCTCTAAATTGTTTAATTCTTATGGCGTCATTCAACTATCGTCATTCAACTATCGTTTAACTCCTCTTTATGTGATTAAAGAATGCATGTCTTGTGGAGCTTTGTACACTGCAGACTTTTGTTGTTCAAAAGGAGATCTTGAAGACAAGATTCTTGTT
>BQNB010196970.1:0-11250 GCA_026074375.1 Tanacetum coccineum | reverse complement strand
TCCATCTTGAATCTTCCAGAGCTTGAATCACTTTCTTGGGTTCCATTTGAGAGAGAAAACAGGCAAATAAGCAGTTCTGATAATCTTTGTGATTTGTTGTCCTCTGCTTATTAATGTAACATACCATAACATGTTCATCAGAAATCTTGGTCATTCTCCTTGTTTGAATAGATGAATTAAAGTCTTTAATGATCTGGTCTTTAGGATGATCCTTGTCAATTCTGGTTAATGTACGAGGCACAAGGCAGATCCAAACTATGCCTTATAGACTTGGATCCAAACTAGATCAAAGCATGAGTCTTCCATTCAGATGGAAGACTTCTCAACAGTTTTAAGTTCATGTCCTCTTGTGTAATAACTTTGCCTTGAATCTCTAACTAAGTGATAAGTTTTTACAACCTATCAAAAGTTTGATCCATTGTCTCTGAACTTGATCCTACAAAGTTCTCATATTGTTGCTTGAGTAGAGTTCTCTGAACTTTCTTGGATTCCTTGTTTCCTCCATACCTCTTCTCAATGGATTCCATGAGCAAAGTTTTGCATCTTTGTATGCATGGAACTTAAGTTGATCCTTATTTGGAAGTTCCATCAACAAAGTTCCTCTAGATTTCATCTTATTCCTCCCATCCTGCTTTTCTTCTGCAGTAGTAGGTTCATATTCCTGCTCAGTTTCTCTAACAGTTCTCTTCAGTACTTTGTTACCATTTTTAATTACTTCCCAGAGGGAGTAATCAGTCATGAGAAAGTATTGTTCTATCCTCATTAACCAGAGATCATAATCCCCTTGGTTAAGGATAGGGAGTTTTGTAGTCAGAGTTGTAGAATTTGTTCCTACCTCCATCTTATCACTGAGAATTAGATCTTGTATGTTTTGTTGGTTTATTCTTATTCAAAGCTTCACAACAAGCTTTGATACTACTTGTTGATCCCAATGAATAGATCTTTAACTCCTTAGCTTGATATAAGGTTTAGTATCCTTGGATAAATCCAAAGGTACTAAGAATGAAACTTTGAGAGTATGATATAAACTATGCAGAATCTAGTTTATACCACTAAGAAGAATAACAGTAATGAATGTTTAACACACAGAAATATAACCAAAACAATAAGCTCCAATATATTAATACGAACACTCTTTGACAGTGTTAGGGTTTACAACCTTGAAGCTATGACAATGACTCATTTTTTATACATTAAATTCTATACCCTAAGACCTCCTTTTATACACCAATGAGTCCTACAAGGCTTACAATCCTTTCCTAAGATATCATGATCTTTTCTAAAAGCAAACATAATCTCTTAAACAAATACATTATACATATCTTTTACAAAAATAACTCAATTCTTATCTTCATAAGTATTCTTGTTCTCCAAACAATCCTTATCTCTTTACTCGTCTTTATCCTTCTGACAGTAGTAACTCTTCTAGCAGTTGTAATCCAGCAGCATTAACTTTTTTTTATTAAAAATACTGTTTTTGTATTATGAATATTTGTTAAATGGCCTTGTGACTTGTGAATATCCCTTTTTATAAGCATTTGATATTGGTCTAGGATGATTCACAGTTGGTTTTGAGTCAGCAGTATTAACTAGTCTGATAACAGTATTAACACTTGCACTAGCAGTATTAATTCTGCCAGACCTGGTTAGTACTGCTTATGGAACAAGTTTTCTATTAAGGTGAGGGTGAGTCATTTTATTAGCAAAGTTCTTGTGATTCACCCTACTTGAGTTGTTCCATACTGGTCTTATAACATTTTTATCACACACATAATGAAGATGCTCAAAACTACCACAAACAAAACAAGCTTTATTAATCATTTTAAAGTCACTTCCTAGTCTTTGGGACATTAGATTGTTCTAGTTTCTTTGGTTCCCTCTAGGATAGTGTTTGTTTTGTTTAGATGTTTCTACCTTCTCCACTGTTTCCCTTGCAGTCTTAACAAATTTTATCTTTTCTGTGCTAGAACTAATAGTTTTATCCTTAGGTATAATTTCTACCTCACTTTCATCATCAGAATTCTAATCCTCAATGACTGAAGGTCTAAAGTTGTTCTTCCTAACAGTTTTAGGTTCTACTGCATCACCATTTCTTTTTACACCAGCAAACTCATGATTTGACTCAACTGTCTTAACATTACTAGGTGTAACAATAGTAGTAACATCCATATTCTCACTTTCAATTATTTCATCCATAAATGTTAGATCAGGTTTACGAGGTATGAAATTCCCTATAAAAGGTGGGGGAACTGCATGATATCCCTTATCAGATTTGGACTTATTATGCTCCTGATTTTCTAACATCTTTGATGTATTCACAAAACATTCTACTACAGGAGAAGCTGTAGTAGAAGAAGCTGCATTGTATCCTAGTCCAGTTTTAAACTTGTCAATGACTTGACTTTCTAGCAAATTATTTAAAGATTTAGATGAATTTTAAAACTTCTCTAATGTTAGTTTTAACTCATCTCTCTCTTTTTATGCTTTTTCCAATTTCTTTTTGTTTTCAACTAAAGCATTATCTCTTAGTTTAACTTTAAATCATTAATGCTTTCTTCATACACAACCTCATTTTTCTTATAGTGAGCTAGACTAGATTCTACTGATTCTAAACATGCTTTATAAGATACTAAATTAAATTGAGACTTTTTGTAATCTGAAGACAAACTATCATATTGTTCTTTGAGAGTAGCATAAGCTTTTACACATGATTTAGAACAAGAATCTACCTCAGAATCTGAACTAGAAGAACTTCCTGAAGATGTATGTGCCATCAATCCAAAGTTTGTAAGATGCTCTTCCTCAGCTTGGTAGCTCCAGTTATACCCTCCAATTCTATCTTAAGCAACCAAGGCATTTTCAGTGGGAGTTTCTATTATCATAGTTCTTCTATTAATCTCTCTTCCTCTATTTTCCTGATTTCTAGGAGCTTTACATTCTCTTGCAATGTGACCATATTTATGACAATTGTAGCACTCCACTTTAGTCCTGTCAAATCCAACTCTTTGACCATTTACATCCAACTTCCTGCATGTCCTCTTGATGAATCTCCTAGCTCTAATTGTCAGCATGGCCATCTCTCATTGTAAATCCATTTCTTCTAGATCATCAAGATCAATTTGTTCTAGATCCTCTTGTGCAAGTTGAGGAGAATTGGGCTGCTAGCTAGGAATGCACAGATCACAACATCACTAAGGTTATCTCCAGATGCAGGATTACTTTGAGTATGAGCAACACTAACTCTATAAGAAGTGTTATATGCTTCATTTGTAATGCTATTGCTGTTAGTGCTGTTGGAGGACACAAAAGCCACATTTTGTGGATTTTGACTTGTACTTGCTGATCCTAAGATTTTAGGTTCATATATCTTCAAGTTGTTGTATAAGTCATCCAAACTGATGGTATCTATTTCCTATTTGTTCCTCCAGATCAAAGCATGAGTCTTCCATTCAGATGGAAGACTTCTCAACAGTTTTAAGTTCATGTCCTCTTGTGTAATAACTTCGCCTTGAATCTCTAACTGAGTGATAAGTTTTTGCAACCTATCAAAAGTTTGATCCATTGTCTCTGAACTTGATCCTGCAAAGTTCTCATATTGTTGCTTGAGTAGAGTTCTCTGAACTTTTTTGGATTCCTTGTTTCCTCCATACCTCTGCTCAATGGCTTCCATGAGCAATTTTGCATCTTTATATGAATGGAACTTCAGTTGATCCTTATTTGGAAGTGCCATCAACAAATTTCCTCTAGCTTTCATCTCATTCCTCGTGTCCTGCTTTTATTCTCCAGTAGTAGGTTCATATTCCTGCTCAGTTTCTCTAACAGTTCTCTTCAGTACTTTGTTACCATTTTTAATTACTTCCTAGAGGGAGTAATTAGTCATGAGAAAGTATTGTTCTATCCTAATTAACCAGAGATCATAATCCCCTGGGTTGAGGATAGAGAGTTTTGTAGTCAGAGTTGTAGAATTAGTTCCTGCCTCCATCTTATCACTAAGAATTAGATCTTGTATGTTTTGTTGGTTTCTTCTTATTCAAAGCTTCACAATGAGCTCTGATACCACTTGTTGATCCTAATGAATAGATCTTTAACTCCTTAGCTTGATGCAAGGTTTAGTATCCTTGGATAAATCTAAATGTACTAAGAATGAAACTTTGTATATATGATATAAACTATGCGGAATCTAGTTTATACCACTAAGAAGAATAACAACAATGTATGTTTGACAAACAGAAAATATAACCAAAACAATAAGCTCCAATATATTAATACGAACACTCTTTGATAGTGTTAGGGTTTATAACCTTGAAGCTATGACAATGACTTTTTTGATACATTGAATTCTATACCATAGGACCTCCTTTTATACACCAAGGAGTCCTACAAGGCTTACAATACTTTCCTAAGATATCATGATCCTTTCTAAAAGCAAACGTCATCTCTTAAACAAATACATTATACATATCTTTTACAAAAATAACTTCAATACTTATCTTCGTAAGTATTCTTGTTCTCCAAACAATCCTTATCTCTTTACTCGTCTTTATCCTTCTGACAGTTGTAAGTCTTCTAGCAGTTGTAATCCAGCAGCATTAACTTTTGTACCAGCAGTACTAATAAACATAAGCAGTAGTAACATTAGTACTAGAAGTACTAATATATACTAACAGTAGTAACTGTGTACTAGCAGTCTTAACTTTACTACCAGCAGCACTAACTACTTAGCATATATTTCAGTCTTCAACTTTGAGCAGTCTTAACTTCAACTAGCAACAGTAACTTTATACTAACAGTACTAAATTATACTAACAGTAGTAACTAGCAGTAGTAACTTTATACTACGAGTACTAACTACTTAGCATAATTTTCATTAGTATCACCAACAGTACTAAGTTATGCTTGACAACACTAATATATACCTGAGCATTAGTAACTCTAAGAATCATCTTGAAGTCTTTAAGTCCGAACAATAAGCATGCTTAGTTCGACATATGACTCTTTCAAACCCATCCAAGGAGGTAAGTTATATATTGTAAGAAAAATGGGCCAACATGAATAAGATTTTGAATTTGAGTTATGTGGACTAAACCCATCAGTGCATAACTGTTAGCCCTAAAATTTGGTGACTAATCCGGAATTACATTTATCATTTATAGTTGTGTCGGGTTAGTTTAGTTAGTCATGACCAGGACTATAAATATCCCCTCCATACTTCCATGGAGGGGTGAAGCTCACTTTTGTAAAGTGTGAAAGTGTATGTTTTCTCTCTACAAAAACACACATCTTCCATCCTTTTCCTTTTCTCTCTAATTCAATGGCTACTTTTCTTTTCCATTTTACCAAGCCTCTAGATCTGTTGTTATAAGGGTGAATCTAATGTTATCATTTGGTATCAGAGCATAGGGGGAATCCGTGTTGGTTACTCACTGATTCATGTGGTTAAGTAAGCTAAAATTTGTGGCTTATTTTGTCAAAAATCCCACGACTTAAAATGTGTTTTGGCTTATTGGTTTGTTAATCATCCTCTTTCCTTGTTATACTTGTTCAACAGGTTATGTTGCAACCATATCATGCTGTTTAGATCGTGATTTATAGTTACTTTTGGTTATTGGTTCAAAAAATCAAACCCGTATTATTGTGCTTAAAAGTGTTTATGTTTATGTTTTTAAGCAAGATCTAGGCCCAAGGTAACTAGTTGTGCAAGAAAAATCAAGGTTTAAAGTAAAAAAGGATGTGTTTTGGTGATTTTGTTAGAAAAGGACGTGT
The DNA here is from genome assembly GCA_026074375.1 of Tanacetum coccineum. Taxonomy (NCBI): domain Eukaryota; kingdom Viridiplantae; phylum Streptophyta; class Magnoliopsida; order Asterales; family Asteraceae; genus Tanacetum; species Tanacetum coccineum. The sequence goes on along the minus strand of BQNB010196970.1, from coordinate 5,487 downwards.
TTTGCTCGAAGTTGACTTTCTGTATAAATGAAGCGGAATATGCAGGTTTGAATGAAGCAGAATATGTAATCCAAGCGGAATATGTAATCCAAGCGGAATATGTAATCCAAGAGGAATATGATGATTGATGTTGCATTCTTAGAGATAGAAGAGTGTGAATTTTTTGATTTTATGCTTTGCAAAACTATTTGTTTAAAAAAAGGATGATTTTTAATAATAATTATTGAAAAGAAGTTTTTCGAAGATACTTACTTCGCTTGAACTACATTTTGTTAAAAGAAGTTTTTGAAGATTTCGTACTTGTTGAAATTTCTTAATTTCTTCCTTCTTGTTCTTGATATTTCAATGGTGTTTTTCATAAAATCAAAAGTAAGGAGTACTATGTAGAATTTTTTCAAAGGAGATGATTTGTTTGTATAGTGGTTAATAACCAAAAATTTGCATGGATATCCAAGTTTGAGTACATAGTACCATTTTGGGTATGTGTGTAAGATTAGTTCATTGTTTAAGGTACACTCTTCTATCACATCTTGTCCTTTCTTTTCTTCTTCTTCTTCTTCTTGCAACATCAAGCCCAATCCTAATCTAAGGTTACTAAATTGAACCTTTTACAATGGTTTTGTTAAAACATTTGCAACATTTTCTCCTAAAGGGATTTTCTCTATAGTGATATGCTTTTTGGCTACATTGTCTTTCAAAAAGTGATGTCTTATCTCTATGTGCTTTGTTCTAGGGTAATCAATGGGACTTGATGTTAGATTGATAACACATTTATCATCACATAGTATTGGAACCTCATTTAATGTGATGTTATAATCCATAAACACTTGCTTCATCCATAACGCTTGTTGACAAGCCCTTCCGGCCACCACATAATCAAATTATGAAGTTTGTGAATGATGTTTGTTTCTTTGAAAACCATGATGTCAAACAAGATCCCATAAATGTGCAAATTCCAATTTTGCTTTTTCTATCAACTACATCGCCTACATGATTCGAATTGGCATATACCAATACATTTACCCTCGTATCCTTGGGATACCAAAGGCCTAGGTGTTGTGTTCCCTTAATATACCTAAATATTCTTTTAACCGCTTCTAAATGAGATACCTTAGGATCTTCCTAAAATCTAGCATAAAGGAAAACACTAAACATTATATCTGGCCTACTAGCGGTGAGATAAAGCAAGCTACCAATCATTCCTCTATACTTAGTGCTATCGACGGATTCATTATCTTTATCTAAAGTAAGAACTCTTTTTCTAGACATTAGAGTTTTGGTAACTTTGGAATTTTCTAAACCAATTTTCTTAAGCATTTCACCAATGTATTTTGATTGATTAAAGAAACGATCATTCTTTTGCCTAATTTGCAATCCTAAGAAAAAGCTAAGCTCGCCCATCATGCTAATCTCAAATTCATCATGCATTATTTAGAAAATTCATCACAAAGTGATTGACATGTAGACCCAAAAATAATATCTTCAACGTAAATTTGAATAATGATTAGATGTGAATCCTTTATTTTAGTGAATAAGGTGTTGTCTACTATTCCCATTTTATATCCGTTATCAATGAGGAAAGATTGTAATCTATCGTACCAAGCTTTAGGAGCTTGTTTGAGTCCATACAAAGCCTTCTTAAGCTTATAAACATGATTTGGTTTTTTAAAATCAACAAAACTGGGAGGTTTCGCAACATACACTTCCTCATCTATGACTCCATTTAGAAAAGCACTTTTTACATCCATTTGAAAAAGTTTGAACATATAACAACATGCATATGCAAGTAAGATTCTAATTGACTCTAATCTAGCAACATGGACATAAGTTTCATCGTAATCAATTCCTTCTTGTTGATTATAGCCTTGTGCTACCAATCTAGCTTTGTTCCTTCACACTATTCCGTTTTCATCTAACTTATTTCTAAATACCCATTTGGTTCCTATTATGGTGTTCCCTACCGGATAAGGAATAAGATCCCAAAATCATTACGTACGAATTGATTAAGTTCTTCTTGCATAGCCATTGTCCAACTTTCATCCTTGATGGTTTCCTTAATGTTCTTAGTATCTATGGTTGAAACAAATGCAAAGAAATTAATTCTATCTTGGCCATGTGACCTAAGAGTTCTTTCATATAATTATCCTATCACTTGATCTATGGGATGGTCTCTAACTTCTCTAACATTTTCTACCCTAGGTAGGACTTCCTCTAAATCACAATTTGGATTTTGTGTTCTATCATGATTTTGAACAACTTGTTCTTCAATCATGTCATCATCCGACAAAGGTGATGTCCTAGACTTGGGTAAGCTTTCATTAAATGTGACATTAAGTGATTCTTCAATTCTAAAGTCGCTTTATTTAGTACTATGTATGCCTTAGATGTTTGCGAGTACCTTAAAAAGATGCCGTTATAGGAAATTGAGTCACTAGAAGTAGGATTTTCTAATGATTTAGATATAATGCATTTGCATCCAAAAACTCTAAAGTATTCTAGCGAAGGCTTCCTACCTCTAAGTGTCTCATATGGTCTTTTATTAATAGTTTTCCTAATCAAAATCCTATTAAGTATGTATGCGGCGGTTTCTACGGCATGACACCAAAATCTTTGTGGGATGAATTGTTCATTTAGCATTGTACGAATCATTTCTTGCAAAGTTCGGTTCTTCCTTTAAACAACCCCGTTAGATTGAGGAGTGCGAGGTGCCGAGAAGTTGTGAGAGATTCCGTGTTTGTCACAAAAGACTCTAAATTGGACTTCATTATCAAATTCTCTACCATTATTCGTTTGGATTAAAATAATCGAATAACCAAGTAGGTTTTGTAGACCTTTACCTAAAGCCTTAAATTTATCAAAAGCTTCGTTTTTCGTTTTTAGAAATAATGTCCGTGTATATCTTGAGTAATCTTCTACTATTACCAATGTATAGAAGTTATCCCTGTAGCTTTGAATAGATGAAAGACCAAACAGATCCACATGTAAAAGTTCTAAGACTCTAGTGGTTGAAATCATATTCATAAGCTTATGACTTGCATGAACTTGTTTACCTATTTTACATGCATCACAAAAATGATTATCAAAATTTTCCTTTGGTACCTTTCTTACTAGTTCCTTCGAGGCTATGTTTTGAATTAATCACATGTTAGCATGCCATAGTCTTCTATGCCACAGGGTTGAGTTATCTACCATAGATGCAAGGCAAAATTCATTTTTAGAAGTAGGAAGGATGTTACCTAGATTGAAGACCTTGCTTTTAGGAATGATATACTTATCTTGGTTCAAGGGATGTAAATAAAGTGGTCTTTTATATACATTGTTGTGATTTGTGCAACCATTATCCATAATACAATGATCCTTTAGAGAATCATGCTCACGCCGTACCTAAAATTAGCATTGTAACTCAAGGTTTTGGTACCTACTTTTTCTTGGGTCCATTGTGGTTAGCAAATAAAGTGCCCGAGATAAACATTCTTGGGTCTTGAAGTAGATCACAAAGTTTTTATAGGCCATACCTCAAGAACGCGGACCAATTTTTATTTTGAAAATCATGGGCGTTTTGAAAGTTTGGTCCAATGTACCAAGGTGTTTTTAGCCTTTGATTTAGGTAGGAGTTTTCTCTCTTTTGGAAAGTGCTAAGTTGATGATGATAAGACATTCGGTTGTTTTGAAAAGAAGGTCTTCGAGCATATGAGTTTAAAGGTCTCATATGTGGTGTGGGTAAGAGAGGTCTAGGGTCAACTTGAGGTCGTGTATATCCAAGACCATTATGTGAGCTCGAGTGATGTCTTGTATCCACTCTTCTAATGGATGCTCGGAGACCTCGAGTGTTTGCAAAGTGAGTTTGAGGTACTACGGGTTTCACAAAGCCTTTTGAAGAATTTTCTTTTTCACTATCTTTTACAAACACTATTGGTTTGTTTGGACTTACAAAAGTGGTTTTATTATTTTCAGAAATTCCAAGACCTTCCTTGTCTTGGGACAACTTTTGAAAACCTAGCATGTCATCTAAAACACTACTACTCTTTTTGAATTTTGAAAAATTCAATGTTTCGTCTTGAAGCTTAGAAACATTGCTCTTTAAAGAGTTAACCTCTTGTGTGAGTTGAACACACTTTTAACAAGGTTCAATCACCTCTTTATTGCTTGCAAGTTTCTTTACTTCTAATTCGAGTTCATTGACTTTGCTAAAAAGTTTTTAATTTTCCTTTTCTAGAGCACGTTTTTCTTGTAATAGTTTTTCATATGTTTTTGAAAAGTCTTTGCTAAACTTTAGTAGTTCCTCATTCTCCTTTTGCAAATTAATAATATTTGAATCATTATTAGAGATAGAAGGATTAGATTGCACCTCTTGAGAATCAATTGCCATGTGACATGTTGCATCATTTCAAGGTTCGTCATCATCTTCACTATCACTCCTAATTACTCTGGAAAATGCTTTGTTGTTGGGATTTGGATAGTTATCGGCGAGGTGATTCTTGTTACCGCAATTATAGCACCCGCATTCATGTCTTGAGCTCTCACCACCTTTAGTCTTTACTTTGCATATGTCGAACTTGTCATGTACCTTGACATCTTTTCGAGATAGTTTTCTAATGTTTTTAGCCACTAAGTTAATTTCTTTATCTTTATCACTTTTGTCATGACATGTACTATTATTACTAGTTTGACCCCTAGTAATATTAGCTTTGAGAGCTAGAGATTTGATCTTATCTTTTGTAGTGGTTTTGGAAACTACGCCATCATTTTCTAAGATCGTTTCATAGACCTTAAGGTTCCCGACTAGCTCGTCAAGAGGAAGTGTAGCCAAATCTTTGGCTTCTTCAATTGCCGTCACCTTGGCTCTCCATTTCAATGGTAGAGCACAAAGAAACTTTCTAACACGATTCTTGCTAGAATAGTCCGGATCTAATGATTTGAGACTAGTCACAATAGCATTGAATCATGTAAAGCCGCTATCAATAGTTTCTTCATTGGAGATTGAGAACTTCTCATATTCTTGAGTAAGAAAATCAATCTTGCAATTCTTAACTTGTGAATTGCCTTGGTGAGTGATGATGAGTGTATGACAAACCTCCTTGGCAGTTTTACACATGAAGACTCTTTTATACTCTTTACGCGGTAGGGCATTGTAAAGAGTCATCTTGGCTTCATTGTTCTTGCCAAGCTTCTTCTTTGGATCATCTTCAAGAAGTTAATACAACGTTTCCTTCATAAGCTTGGTTTCAGAGTCTTCAATTTCATAGTAGAAATCGCCGTTTTGGATGACTTGCCATAAGCTTTCCAAAAGCAAAACTCATTTGGTTCTAGCAAAGGTGGTCTTTTCATAGAACACCCCTCAACATAGTTCTCTTGAGCCATGGTTCTTAACTCAACTTGTTCAAAAATAAGAGTTAGGATTTTGAATTTTTATAAAAGAAGTTTTCAACTTAAAACGACTTCTCGGGAAGGATTTAACACATGAAAACTTGAGCAAACTGCTATGAT
>BQNB010196969.1:0-11250 GCA_026074375.1 Tanacetum coccineum | reverse complement strand
TTAACTCATTAACAATATAATAATCGATTAAAATAATTAAGAACCTAATTGTTTATAAAAAATATATTTTTACCTTAACGATTGATGCAGATTTGACTTATTGAATGATGTAAGCAATAATGTTAGAACCATTTGAAGTTATAAAATTTTAGATTGAAATTTTGAAATGGATTATCAATGTGAATCATGTATATATATAATTCACAAATCAACTTTTTTCTTATATAAAACAGTAGAGATATATGCTATTAAATAAGCGGTTTTAACATTAAATGTTTGTAACCATCTTGGCCTTCAACATTAACTTAAAGACCATGATTATGGTCATGTAACCACTATAAATTCATGAAGAATGTTATGAGATTAATTGTCCGATTAATGTTCACAACTTCTTTTGACCAGGAGTTACAAACTTTTTTAAATGAGCTATTATTAACACATGCTAGTTAAAAAACGTATACATTAAATCTGATGTGAATTTTAAACTGTTTATGGTGAACATTGACTAATGAATTTATACCTCCCGTGAGTAGCAACATTAGCAATGGAAGCGGCCAAAAGCAAACATGAGGGTATGATTCTGAAAGCCAATAAGCAAACTGGGCGTAGTCCCTTTACACATGGCATCCATGCTTCACCATCAAAAAAAGATCAAGTTGCTCCAAATATTCATATAGATTTAACAAAAAGTACATTGGACATGAGAATATTCATATGGATATGCCAAAATCGTTCAAAATCACCAAAAAACACACCGAAATCACATAGCGCACTGAAACCACCTAGTCCACCAAAGCCATGATCATTAGCTTGGCAGACGACGGAGACAATGGCGGCGGTGACGGCGGTAGCGGCTGACGGCATATGATGTTGGCAAAGGTGGCGGCAGAACTAAACGGTAGTGGCGGCAAAATCTTATATGTGAAACGGCGGAATTTGGTGGTTTAAAGAAAGAGAGAGAAAAGTGTTTGTGTTTTTAAAAGAGATAAAATAGATACATGAAAATAATGTAATGAATTTTGTTAGTGTGTTAGGTTTTTATACTCAATGAGTATTTGAGTTTGTGGTTTACACTTAAATGATGTTTAATGGACCGTTACAAATGGACCACATGAATGCAGCGGTTACAATTTGACTGAATTGATGACAATATCAATGTTAGCAATTACAAGTTGGCTGTATTAAAAAACGTATATTGTGAACGACGCTTGAGTAATAATTGTTTGTTACTTTCTAGATAAAGTAATCATTTTTTACTTAATTTTTTAAGCCTGTCCTAAAATGGACATGGGCTAAATGCATTAGAAAGTAGTATAGATAGAGATAATATAATTTGTTGAAATATAAGCAGATGAATATAGAATAAGCATGAAATAAGGCTTGTTTAAGTATATTTGTAACTTATTAGAGGCCTCAAGGTGTAGTAACGCCGGCAACGAGCGTTGCCGGCGTTGCCCGACGTTACACACACCGCTAAGCTGCGTTTCCAACAGCAGTTGGGTCCGGCGTGGGTTGATTTAAAAAAAAAAATCATTTACCCCCCCTAAACGGCTATATACTAGTTTTAATTTCCCCCCTTATTTTTAAAAAGTTACCAAACACCCCCTAACGGCTAGTTTTATTAAAAAAAAAATTACAAAACAGCCCCTAACGGCTATATTTTTAAAAAAAATATTTCATTTTACCCCCCTCACACAACTCATTATAAATACTTCAATACCTCTATATTATTTTCTCACAAAAAAAACATACATTTACAACAAAAAACACTACAAACTCTTTCACAATGAATCAAAATCGAACCGTTTTTGATATCGATGAGGAAACCGACGCATTCTATTTACAAAAAGCTGTCGAGTATCACGAATGGCTAATACAACAAGAAGCTCAACCACGATTGACCCGTACACCGATCTTCCGTGACCGTGAAGAATCTGAAAGACGTCTACTCTGGATTTATTGATATCATTTGTAAGTATCCGTTATACTATTTTTGGAGAAGATTTCGTACGACCGTAACTTTTCCTAAAAATTGTCAATGCATTTTCAAATTTATACTGCCGATCCTCCCCACATACATTTCATTTCTTCAAATCTCGACTTGAATTAACGGGGGTCGAATGAGTATATAGTGCTCTTATGAAGTGCCACACTGCCATATAAAATAATGGACGCCAAATGGCATATACGGCAGCACACCCGAACGCGGTTGATGAATCTTTGCAAATGAGTGAGCAACTGCACGAGATGCCTATTTTTCTTTAATATGTGCATTATAGAATTGTATATTCCGAAAGTATTTAAGAAAGCAAAACACATTTGAAGACGTATGTAAAAATACACAAAAGCATAACAATGTTCATGGTTTCCGGGAATGCTTGGAAGTAATGATTGTATGCACTGGGAATAGGGAAAAATTGTCCAGTGTCATGCACGGTCAATACGGTGAGGGAGATAAAAAATACCCTACTATAATGCTTGAAGCTGTAGCTTCGCAAGATCTGTGGATTTGGCATGCGTATAATGGATGGCTGGATGCGAAAACGATATTAATGTTTAGATAATTCACGTTTAGTCCCTTTACACATGGCATCCATGCTTCACCATCAAAAAAAGATTAAGTTGCTCCAAATATTCATATAGATTTAACAAAAAGTACATTGGACATGAGAATATTCATATGGATATGCCAAAATCGTTTAAAATCACCAAAAAACACACTGAAATCACCTAGCGCACTGAAACCACCTAGTCCACCAAAGCCATGATCAATAGCTTGGCAGACGGCGGAGACAATGGCGGCGGTAGCGGCTGACGGCACATGATGTTGGCAAAGGTAGCGGCAGAAATAGTGGAGGCAAAATCTTATACGTGAGACGGCGGAATTTGATGGTTTGAAGAAAGAGAGAGAAATGTGTTTGTGTTTTTAAGAGAGATAAAATAGATAGATGAAAATTGTGTAGTGAATTTTGTTAGTGTGTTAGGTTTTTATACTCAATGATTATTTGAGTTTGTGGTTTACACTTAAATGGTGTTTAATGGACCGTTACAAATGGACCACATGAATGCAGCGGTTACAATTTGACTGAATTGACGACAATATCAATGTTAGCACTTAGCAATTACAAGTTGACTGTATTAAAAAACGTATATTGTGAACAACATTGATTAATACGGTTTGTTACTTTCCTAATAAAGTAATCTTTTTTACTTAATTTTTTAAGCCTTCTAAAAATGGCATGGGCTAAATGCTTTATAAAGTAGTAGAGATAGAGATAATATAAATAGTTGATATAAGCCAATGAATATAAGAATAAGCCTGAAAATTAGGGCTTTGTTTAAGTTTATATGTGAATTATTAGCTTATTTGTTTTTGGCTTATATTTAATAAGGCTTAATTTGAGACTTATTGACCATATCATAATAAATTTATACAATCCTACAGGTTTCAAAATAAGCCAGAAAATTAAACCTTATATTTATAAGCCAAAAAACAAATAAGCTCATAAGCCAAATATACGCTTAAACAAACACGGCTAAAACAATCATCTCATTTCCACAAAATGGCTGCTGCTCTTAACCTCATAAAATCATTCCCAGTATTCCTCCTCCGTCCAAACACTCCCTCACCCACACCACTTGTCCGTCCTTTCACACTCAAAACGACACCGTTTCGAAGACCTTCTTCATATCGTTACGCAACAACCGGAGTCGACCCGGTGGATGACGTCAGCAGCGGTGGGAGAGAGCTGGTGGGTTTGTCAGATGAGAAATTATTAAGTCAATGTGAAATGGATACTTATAAATCGTCAGGTCCAGGTGGACAGCATCGTAATAAGCGCGAAACTGCTGTTCGCTTAAAACATCTTCCTACTGGCATTATTGCTCAGGTGGGTTTCTGTGTTTGTTTGGTTGGTTAACTGGTTGTCATTATGTGTTTATCTATGGGGTGTTTGGATCAGCTTACTTTATGGGTTATTGAAATTTGGAAAACCCGATAAATAACAGTTACATTAAGAGCCTAAGGGGGTGTTGGGATCAGCTTACTTTATGGGCTTAACAGCTTTTTGATGGAAAGGCCGATAAGCTCTTTTTTTTAGGCTTATGAGGTTAAGCCCATGGCTCTTATAAGCCATGAGCTTATATTTATCTGCTCATAAGCTCAAAAAAGTAAGCTTATCGGCTTTTCCAAATTTCAATAAGCCCTTAAGCCCATAAAGTAAGCTAATTTAAACACCCACTTAGGCTCTTAATGTAACTGGAGTGTTTGTTTAAGCTTGTTTACCGGGTTATGAGCTTCGGCTTATATTTATAAGCTCAATTTTTTGGCTTTTTTTAAAACTGTATAAGCCAACAAGTCTCAAAATAAGATGAAGAAGCTAGGCTTACGAAACATAAGCCGAAAACATATAAGCTTGTACGCCCAAAAATAGCTTAAACAAACACCGATAAACATATATAGTTTTTGCTCAAACATGCAAAAACTTACACCGTGCATAAATGACTCTGCTTGTCACAATGGCATGTGTATATCGCAGTAACGCATACAAGGTAGCTTCGCATTTACACCACCATCAACAGCAATACATATTTTTATTTGGCGCCATCTTCGCCATGAACAACAATGAATGAGTGGCTCAGCAAATTTAAAGAATTGACCTAATAATCAAAAGAACCATCTATTGTTTTTGTTTTTTTTTCTAGAACGGCAATTTTTTTCACACCCTATACAACCTATCTCACAATATATCTCACAAAGGCTAAAGGCCTTGGGTCATCTATTGTTATTGTTACTTTGATGCTCCCGTAAAAGTGATGATACGCAGCAAGTTGGATATCAAAGATGGGTCGCTGGTGATGGGGCCAAAGATGGGTTGTGAGAGATGGCGGCGGCGGTGGGAAGTTAGCTTGTGTGTGTTATTGTGATTTACATATATGTCACTGTGAGAGAGTTAGTTACATCGGGTGTTTGGAACTTTGGATATCTATCTGTGTTTGGATAAAAATCATATATTCTAGTGAATCGATGAGTATTTATATGCGTTAGGAGAAGTGTAATTTTAACCGAACGAGGAGCCATTGGTGTGTGTTTCTCCAAATTTTGCACCATCTATGTAAGTTTTTAGGCAAGCGGACCAAATTCACAATTTGTCATAAAATGCATGGATCATCCGTGTTATATACCCTGTGTTATATACCCTGAACGCTTATAACACGGAAAAATAACCTTTTATATCATGTAAAATGCTGACAGTGTGTTACAACCGTCCATCAACGTCCCTATATTACATGTTATAGGTGGTTACGTTAATATAACGGTAAAAAAAAATCAAATGTATGGTAAAGAGGGGGGGGAGGAGGGGGAAAAGAAAGGGGGTAGAAGCTTGTCCTGCGTAGTATGGCATTGGAGAAAAATAGGTTAGGTTGTGGAGTTGACGGGTGGGGTGCTGGGGAGAAGGATGGTTTTACTTGGCGTGGCAGAGAGGTAGGTTTTTGTTCTTTGCGATAACAGTTTTCTCTATTTATGTGTGTTGCCCGCGGGTGAGGAAGATTTTGGATGGGGGGTTTTGAACAAAGATGTGTTTTTGGACTGGAGTGATTGATTGGTTTAGGAGAGCATAACTGAGATCTTTTTTTGAAGGATGTATATTACTTAAAGTTCTCAGAGTTAGTAATTATCTCATTTATGGCTATCTTTTCTGTTTCTCATTAAGTTACTGATCCGAGTGTGTATGATTGTCTTGTTTTGTGTGTGCTTATATAGGCATCCGAGGATAGATCACAGCACAAAAATCGCGCATCTGCACTAGCTCGGTTGCGTAGTCTGCTAGCTCTCAAAGGTGTGTGATATCTTTATTGTCTGATCTAGCAGCCTGCAAGTTTCTAATCCAATATTGTAAACCCAGTACGTAACATTGAATTTCCATACCCTACTTCATAGTAAATAAAATAAAAATTTGTACCAATGATGTTGTCTGGGCAGTTTTTAGTTCTGTGACCTGTGAGACATGCCCTGTTCCTTTTGGTTGGTTGGTAACTTTTCTTTTCGTTAGATGCCTAGTGAGGTACTCTTAAAGTTGCCAATATAACTTATTTTGTAATTAATGTATCTATTTGCTTTTTTTGGACTAGTCAGGAACACTGTAGATCCTGAAACATACACACCTCCTCTTGAGCTTCTTCAAATTCTTCCAGCAAAGTCAACTATACGAGGATCAGAATGCGGATCTCAAATTGGGCCTAATAACCCAAAGTTTGCTTTGGTATAGTCTACTTTTCTCATGAGTTTTTAACTAGTAAAGTATAATTTATGTACTTGAGCAAATCCTTTTTTTCTCTCTTCCTTCTCAGGGAATGCAAGCGTTACTTGATCTAATATTTGCAGTAGAGGGTTCTGTAGCTGATGCTGCAAAGAAATTGGGGTACGGGATGTTATTTTCCTAAGGCATATTTATCTAATGTCAGATGCTGCAAAAATTTAATCCATTTTTAAGGGTTGCTCGTGTTGACACTCCTTGTGTTTTTGTTTTGATTCTGACGATTAAGTTTAAAGCTTTGAGTAGTAACATCTCTTGTTTATAAATGAATCATCGTTAGTCTAATAGTGTATGTGTGATTGCAGCTTAAGCACTGGGGCTCTTTCACGTCTGATATTGTCTGATGATTCTCTTAGACAGGCGGTTAACGAGTTCCGGACATCAAAGGTAGACGCGTTCTCTTTCAACCGTTGCTCATTTTTCTCTCTTTTCCTTTTACCCCCTCTTTGTCCTTTTAACAGCATAGTAATGCATAGCTGAGGATGCAACATCTTACTGCAAAACACGAATGGCGTTGAGTATATGAAGTGTTACATTCAGCATATTATTAGTTGTAAAACGCTTAAAGTGATAACTCATAAGTTGGGATCACACCGAATTTGAGAAAGGTAGAATAGGTAGACTGAAGTGGTGACGAATTTAGGAAATCATGTTATGGTTTATGGGACAATGTTAAACTACTAAAAGACATCTGAGACTTGAATAAACTATGCTCTTTCTTAAGTTCATCAGTTCAGGGCTATACTTGAGAATATGAACATTCTCATTTTTATCAGTTCCGGTTTGCCTTTATGCCCACTAGCAGTAGGCACTACTTGGAATTAACAACTTTATAGCACTACTTTTTCTCGAATGAGAGTAGTCATCTCTTTCTTTAGATAATCTAACGCCAAACTTGATTTTTTGGTATAAATGTGCAGGGTATGAAGCCGCTCAAATAGGTATATGCGTAGTTGCAAGGTGGATAGTTGTCATCGTTGTACCATTATACTAACTTACAAACCATCATGAAGATGCATTCGAGGTCTCATTATCTCAAAAGTCAACAACATAGTAGATACAAAGAGACACATGCAGTCATGCTTCTCCGACAACATGAATGATTTTAGCCAATGATTGTTGATGTAAAGTGTTGATACTAAAGAGACACATGCGGTCATGCTTCTTCAATAATGTTCGTATATACGCCAAAGACTCCATTTATCCCGATTATACGTTAATGCACAAGTGATTGAGTAATTGAGCTATTGGTTGGAGAATTCATATTCAGTGTTCTTTTATGTTTACCTTTAGTAAAAGATAAATAAAAATAAAATAAAATTATCCATGGACATTCCGAAAGTTAATGTGTACTTGCAATTCAAAGATTTTGTTCCGAGGTAGTGTTATCTTGCCATAGTGGATCTCATAATCAACTAACCCATTTTTCATCCATAGGATTTATGCACAACATCCAACAACATACTCATTAGACATTAGCGCACTTTTTCTATGTAGGTTGCATCCTCTATCTCTACAACTTTATAAAACATTTAACCCATTTTAATTTTAAGTCTTAAAATTTTAAGTAAAAAACATTTATTCTTTGAAAAATCTAGTACAAGTCAACCTTACCTTAATTGCATACGTTTTTATAAGCCAATATGTAATGGGACGACCTTTTGCGGTCGGTCGTCCCATGTGGTAATAAAAGGGACCTGGTCACCCCACTACGCCGACCGAAGCAAGACCTGGTCACCCTCAACCTTTGCAAAGTTATGGTCTTCTGCACGACTTTACAATTGGAGGAAGATTTCGTATTAAAAAAAATTAACTCTTTCTTTTATATTTTTATTTAAAAAAAATAAACAATCCCCCATTCACTATAAAATCTCACTTTTTATACCATTTTTAATCACAAAACACATACATTTTATACACTTTCATTATCTTTTTTAAATGGCTTGTTCGATACCACATAGCGACGATGAAATCCAAGCTTTGGTTCAAAAACAAATTGACGAAGATATGGTTCATCAGAAAGCGATTCTGGATTTAGCCTTGCAATTTGATAATGCATGCACAACTAAAGAAGATCTTAGAAAAGCATACGAGAAATGTAATCACATTCCACAAGAGAGCCGTGCTTTGATCGACACTTTCTTAAAAGAAGGTTCTGATAAAGATTACGAGCTAAATCTTTCTATGTACAGAAAGGCGGCAAAACTAGAAAAACAAATGAATGCTAAGTTAGCTTGGATACATGAAAAATACAACCACCGCTCAGAAACCCATATAGGTGGTTCGTCATCACAGACACATGAGATTGGTGATGTATACCTTACTGCGGAAGAGTTACATCAACTACATCTAGATGAAGAAGCCTTAAGAGAAACACTAGAAGAACAAACAATGGATGAAAAGGCACGGGAGGAGAAGATTAGGCAAAAACAAGCTGATGATGATGAATACTTTATGGAATTTGGGGTGATGAGAATTGATTCAGATTACGAGTCATCAGATTAATAAACTAGAAACTATTTTAGTGTAATGTTGTTTTAATTTAATGTTTTAAATAAAGTATTGTATTTTAAATTCCGTTATTATATTTTCAAATTTTGAATTCCAACGGCTAGTTTTTCGTTATAAATACCCCCACCATCTCCTCATTATATCACACAACTTCTTATCCAACTATCCAGATGGATTCCAATTTCACTAACAAAAATGATCCATGGGAATACAGTCTTGATATAGACGATTCTGATCTCCATTTAACACTTGTTCTGCGTTCGTCTAGTAGCGCACATGTTGAACCATCTCCATACACCCCAAATCCAGTTACCATAATACCCGGTCCTGCGGGTCTTGTTCAGCGAGCCAAGCTGCTTAAAGAAAATGTATTTATTCTTGATCCGGATGGGGCTTTAATGTCGACACAAGAATATATGCAGAAAGTTGTTGAGGATGTGGGTGAGGATGCTGATTTTAACAGTGGGGCGTGGGTTAGCGCCACTAACTATGTGAATGCTTTTGGTGGCACTGTAATTGGATGTTTGGGAGAATTCGACAACTTTCTTAAAAAGGGAAAACTTGAACAAGTTGTTGCAATAGTGAAGTCTTGTTCTTCGAATGCTCTTGGAGATTTAAATGTGACTCTGAAAGATCTATCGGGTACAGTACCTGGAACAATACACTACAAAGTCCTTGATGTGGGTAGTTATGAATTGAATATTATAGTAGGAGCTGCTATGATACTTGCCAATGTCTCAGTTTTTATTCCTAAACCATCAAAGCATTACCTTGACATTACAAAAAGAAATGTGGTTGAGGTTTTCCGTAAGGATACGGTTTCATTAGCTTAACATTATTGTTATTCAATTCCGTAATGTAATTTTCAATTTCATAATGTAATTCTCAATTCCGTAATGTAATTTTCAAATTTGAAATCAAACAACTAATATTCCAATGGATACTATTCGAACTATATGTTTTAAAACGTATCTATGTTGTATTTTTAAATTCCGTCAAGTTCATGTTTTTTATTTCCGTAATTTTTTTCCGTCTTTTCTTCCGTGTATTTTTATTTCCATATTTTAATTTGTAAAATGTTTATTTATTAATGTAATGTTTTAAAAAAAAATTGTTCGGTGTCCTCTGCGGTCACCACTGCATGTGTTTGGTCACTGTGTGGTCTAGAAAGCTGAGTTGACGCTGACGTGGCGGTGTCCTCTGCGGTCACCACTACATTCAGTCTAACAGGTAAAAGGGGGTTTCAGCCTGAGAGACTGGCATGAGTTTATTTGGTGACTACAATCAATTCAAGACACTTTAACCCATGCAAGCAAATTAGCAGAAGATAAAAGATCGGCCGAGCCTTATGATAGAAAACTGTATTAGCCATCATTAATCCGATTAGAAGGTTGGTTTGTTTATTCAGTACAATGATTACTTATCCTGAAGAGGCATATCATTCTTAGACTTAAGCGGGACTTCATCCTAAGACCTAGATACATTAATTTTGTCACAATTAAAGTATCCGCATAAAGCATCCTTATTACTTGATTATAATCTATCTTAGGGATTAAAGCAATGGTGATCTTGTTAAACCCTAGCTCATATAGACTTTACCCACTTACTACTTAAAGGTAATTTATACACTAGTAGTCCACTTGTCCAACTATCTAATGGAATCAGAACATTACTTGTTGAATTATCTAGATCTACCTACTAGTCAACATGTTCAATAAACCAAAGGCAAGTTTCGTTAACTAGTTAAGCCAGAAGTGTATCCTTAGCATGATTTTAGAAGGATAATACTTGTGATCCTATGATTCTAGATGTATAAGTTACTATATGGAGAGCTATCCCGGCATCTAGATTACTTGGTCCGTATCACTAGATCCAGTTGTATGATAAGTCGCATACAAAAGCACGTAAACAAGTATGAATTGATAAACATAAACAAGCATAGAACGATAAATTAAGCAATCGAGATATAAACAAAACCAAACATTCAGATCTTTATAATAATGGCTAATACCCGAAGGTATTATCCTTCAAACATTATAATTAATACAAGATTAATTGTTTTAGCCAAGGTAAACTAACCGGGTTAACGAATGATACCAAAAACTGAATGATTACAAAAGTATAAGAAATTACACGTTGTCTTCTATGGATTGGAATATGTTGCAAGACCTCTTCTGCTCTTTTTCTCCTCTAAAAATAGACTTTTATGGTGTAGGTATTGAGAATATGATTTAGCACACTTAAAACTCGTTTTTGAGTTTTGTATTCTATAGGGTCTGGAAGTCGGTTCGATACGGCGTATCCAAGGGATTGGATACGGCATATTGGAGTTTCTTGGAGTAGGGACCACGTTTGATATTGTGGAATCCTAGAATGACTCCATAGATCGTTATTAGGACTCATCTAGGGTATGATAACAATG